>PVKE010009102.1:0-45791 GCA_004027555.1 Craseonycteris thonglongyai | reverse complement strand
GTCCTCTGGGAAAAGCTAAGGAACTCAGTGTTGAAACACCTGTAGCCACCACTTTTACCTACAGAGCTGGTCAAAGTTTGGACAGTGGAGTTCCATAGTAGAATAACTTTGTGCCATGGACAACTGTAGGCATGAAGAACTAGTATCTTTTATGTATTTGAATCCTTTATTTATGCAAGTGAGATTTGACAAATGATACACATGTGAACCAGGTGTTATTTCCCAGAAGAGTCAGTAGGCGAGCAGTGGGAAAGCCCTCAGCTCTGGAATAAGATGAGGCCTGATTTACATTCAGATTTCACCCCAGTCCATAGACAGTTAAGGCAAATTCCTTCACCTCTAAGTCTCAACTTTCTGAAATATAAGTGAGGATGATAGTAATCTGATAAGGTTGTTGAAAAGGCTAATTATTATGACCCTATTGAGTATCAGATACTGTCTCTTGTGCTGGGATACAAAAGTGAGCAAGACAGCCATTGCTCTCAGGGAACTTTGTAATAGAAAGGACAATAAACAAGCAATTGAATTATTCCAGATAGTGCTAAGTGCCACACAGAACATAAATAAAGCAGGGGACATGAGCTGATTGGTGTGGGGAGTTGGAGGGGGTATTCAACTACTTTATCATGGAGGACACCTTTTAGGAACAGACATTTGACCAGAGGCCTGGATCATGCAGAGATCTAGGGAACAGGAGTTTCCAGGCAGAGAGGAGAGTGGCTGGAAAGACCCTCGAGGAGGAGACACCTTTCTAGTGAGAGAATATCTAGGTCATGAGTGGAGCAAGCAAGGGAAAACTAACAAATGAGGTCAGAGTGGTGTGGGTGCTGGAGCAGGTAGGGCTTTATCAGCTAGAGGAGTGATGTGGATTTTATTCTAAGTGTACTTGGGGAGCTCAAGGATGCTGCTGCACTGGGAAGTGACATGAAAGTGCAGAGGTAAGAGAGGAAGTGAGGATCCAGGTAGGAGCCCCCTGGAGGTGTCTATGGGAGATCAGCATCTACATGAAGATGGGGTATCAGGATTTACTGCTGGATTGGATAAGGCATGTGAAGGGGAGAACAATGTTCTAAGTACGAGCAACCTGGTGAACAGTGCTGACCAAAGATTGGAGCAGGAGCCAGTTTGGGGAGCAGGGGGAGAAGCTTGTGGACAGGATCAAAAGATCTGTTTGGACATGTTAATGATGAGACACTTATTAGACAGTGTGTAATAAGTGCTCAGTAAACATTAACTTGGTCATTACACTAATACAGTGTTAGAAATCCAGCAATTGAAAATGAACTTTTAATGCGGAGAAGCAGCAAAAATCAATAATGTTAAACTCACATTATATTTTACCAAATCATCATCAAGAAAAACTTTAACTAGGTTACTAGGCATGTACTTAAAAGTAAACTGCTAGAGTCATAATCTATAAGCATATACTGTAAACTTTTAGAAATCAGAAACTTGAATACCTACTGATTTGCTTTGATGATTTTACAGGTTTGCACAAATATAATTGAGAAAAATGCAAATCCTGAGTGGAACCAAATTGTTAATCTTCAGATCAAGGTTTGATTTTCTTTTCTTTCAGAAACAGTAAGAATATTTAATAGTTACTGAATAAGTTGAGAAATAACTACTTTTTCTGTTTCTTTTTAATAGTTTCCTTCAATGTGTGAAAAAATAAAACTAACAATATATGACTGGTGAGTTAAAAAATGGACCTGTTTCTAATGCAAAATTAAAGAATTAAACATTTGAATGTTGTGGAACATTATGATCTAACTCTTTTCAGGTTATTTGCTTTTTTTTCAAAGGGAAGGGATAAACTGCTCCTGTAACTGAATATTTTCTTTAGATATCTTTGTTCAACTGCTCATAAATAAAAGAAGAAAAAAATAATCTGAAAATGCCCTAAGATAAGAAATTGAATACCAGTAGGCTGTCCAAAATAACCTCAGGAATGGAGTAAACCATTTCTTGGGAAGAATCACCAAAACATTTTGTTATTGTTAGTCTTAGAAAGGGAAAAGGACAGTGCTACCTATCTGACTGAAGGCAAAGGAAATTTATTGAAAGGTTCTGATGAAATTTTAACTAACTAACCTCCTAGTAATGATTGGCCACGATGGGGCCATTCTTGGGTGTGTTCTATTTAGATGGGGCATTCACTTGACAACGCTTAGCTCCCTGAGAGTGGAAATGACAAATACCACCATCTTTTTATCATCGTCCCCATCATCATCCTCATTATTAGTGTTTATGATAATGTTGGCTACTGTTTTTTTTTAGTATTACTGAGTGCCAGGTGCTGTGCCTCATGCTTTACCTACATTATTCCATTTAGTCTTTAGAGCAACCCTATGGAATAGTTCATTTTACAGACAAAAACACTGAGACTCAGAGAATCAGATAATTTTCCTATAGTCATGCAAATATAGAGACCCAGTTGGTCCTCCCGCTGTCAGGCCCCAGTTTTTCCTTTGACCAAATGTATTCAGGTTACTGCCCTCTTGGTTATGGCAATAGGACACTTTGGGAGGAGGGGAGCACATTTTATTTTGTTCAGTGACCACAACACAGTTAACTGAGGGTCATGAAGGAGCCTGGGGACAACATGTCCCTTCCAATGAGTGTAAGCTAGCTTTAAGGCACTTGGGACCCTTGGGTGTCATTCTAGAGGTGCTCCAGAAGCCTCAGGAGCCCTCAGGGGTATGTGTTTGAGCCCTACATAGGTCAATCAATGACTGTCCCACAGAACTCGATGGTGGGCTGATTGCTGATTGGGTCATTCCAGAGTTACCTGTGGTCACTACAAATGTTGAGATTTCTTTCTGACCTAGTCTGCCCTCTCCAAAACAATAACGTAGCTTAGGATGCAAAGAGGGACCTTGTTTAACTGAGGAATTCTTAGATCTAGATCTTACTTTACATACCCTATAAGATATATACACAACTGAGAGAAAGCTAAGATTTTAAATGTAGCCTAGACTCTTCTGAATGGACAGAGAAGATACAAGCCATGCATGTAGCTTAATATTCATAAATAGTAAGTTTTTCTCATGCCAACTTTTTTAATTAGTCACTTTCTATAACCTAATACTGTAGACTCCCCATTAACCTGAACTCAAGCAACCAACACTCTCAAACAACTGGCAAAAAAACTGACAAAATACTGCATTTATCCGGCATTTACCAAAACCCATGGATGCCAGTTAACTGAGAGTCTACTTAACATTTATCTGATATCTACCAATCCCCATAGGAGCTGCCTAACTGAGAACCTACTGTACTATTATTATATTTTAGATGATGTGTAATATTATACATATAATATATAGTAATATTATACTATAGTATAATCTTCCCTCAAAATACTTAACCTTTTCTCACTCCCAGAGTAGGTGTGCCACTAGATGGAATAAAGAAGAGGAGGAATTAAACAGAGAGGATGTTATTAATATAAATCTTATTTTTAAAAGAGATTTGTTATATTGTTTGAGAGGAGGTGAGGGAAAAAGATAAAAGGGGGAAGGCCTGAGCAGTCTCCTTAGTTATACATCATTAGTTGTAACAGAGTTTCATTCCACACAGGTGGATGTGGGGTTGTGTGGGGCAGGAACTGAACTAGGGGCCTCCTGCATGGGAGGCAAGAGAGAACCATCACCGCCATGCCATCCTGGCAGTTACCAGTTGTACTGCAGTTTAGCGTATGGGTTTGCACAGGCTGGGGCCGGGATTCGATCCCCAGACTTTGCAGTTGCAAGGCAAGCACTCAACCTGCTGAGCTATCCTGGCATCCCCTAAATATTATATTTTTTACAAGTACTCTGTGCCTAGCCAGAGACCATTTCATGGGTTAGGTTGACAGACCATTTAGATACTCATGGAAATATACACAAAGTTGTAAGTATTTACAGTGGGTAAACTTGTCCTTACCATATAGATAAGGTTTAAGTTCAAAGCAAGTAATTATAGTCAGAAAAATAGCACCTTTCACACAGTAGATGCTCAATAAATATTTGAATTAAATTGAAAAGGCATTTTTGTCCCTATGAAGGACCCTCAGATATACCTTATAGTTGTTAAACCATCATAGTAATTAGTATGAGCATGATAAGATATGTGCACTTATTCTATGGAATATGATTACATCATACTCATTATGCAATGTGCCTGTAATTGATTGACTGATTTTGTGACAATGGTATTGAGTGTGGCCATAGGCAAATCTCTTTACCTCTGTAAAAATCTCAGTTTATATAACTGAAATGAGTTGTCCAACTAGATCCATGTTTCTTAAAGGGTGGTTGGAGACCACCTGCATCAGAATCAATTGGGATATAAACTTGTTATAAATGCAGACTCTCATTCTCCAACTCTGCTTTTATTGAATCAAAAGCTTACATAGAAGTTGAGAGTTGGGGGTTTCCAAGTGATTTTTAAAGTGCAGTTAAGCTTAAGGCCCACTTGACAGGTTGCTTTCTGAGTAGGATCTTTTCCAACTCTTATTATTGTTGAAACAAAAATATAGCTGGTGCCTTAATCTGTTCTTTTAAACAGGGACCGTCTTACCAAAAACGATGTTGTTGGGACCACATATCTACACCTCTCTAAAATTGCTGCCGCTGGTGGAGAAGTGGAAGGTAAGTCACACAGCAGAGCACAAGACAGGGTGCAGGACTTCTGGAGAAGGAATAAACTAGGATAGCCACCTGGCCATGGATTTGGTTTCTAAAAGCCAAATGTGAGGAACCCAGTGAACCATTTCAGTGATGTTTTGGTGATGAATAGCAAAACAACTAATGAGTAATCAATTATCAAGGCAACTAATAGTTTGAAGACTTTAGCTTTGTTGCTCCCATTCAAAAACTCTGTTCCAGCAGCTGTTTTATGAATTTTTGAGTGTCAATACAGAATGCTAGCACCTTATTTTTTAGAGCAGTATTGAAATAAGTTCACCCAAATATAAAACAATGTTCCCTTTCTCAACTGACTTCCTTGGCAGGAAAAAGGAGGTCAGATGACAATGAACCACGGAATCTCTGCTCCCTAAAATAATGTGTATTTTGTTTTCATGCATTTCATGCTAATAGGCATTGACTGATAACTAATATACTTTTCTTTTTGTTATTTACCATACTGAGAACTGGTTGCCCATATCTGACATTATGGTTTAGTGCATCTGCCAGAAATTCTAGTAAGGAATGGAGGAGAAAAATTAAGATGCTAACAGAAAAAAATTAATGTTAACACATGAATGATATCAGCCACTTATTATTCATTAGCAAAATAAAAATAAAAATTTATATAATTGCAGTTATAATATTAATAAACATATTAAGTGAGAGAATTTGAGACAAATTTTGTCTTAGGAAACCTAAGATTTCTCTCACCCTCATCTTGTTCCAAAGAGGACTTTATAGGTTTTAAAAAAAACTATTGTTAATCAAAGCAATAAAATTATCACATGAATAAGAGCCTAGAATATAAGCAATATGCTGAAGAAGATACAGATTTCTTCTCTCAAGAAATAAAAAAAGGCCATTAAAATTTCTGAGAAAAACAAAGAGATGAACAAAGAAGATATAGTACAAATATAAAATCATGTGTCATTATTTTAAGCAAATGGTAGAAGTTTAGAAAGAGACTTCACTCTGAACATTTTCTGCTAAGTGGCAGAGGGGACTGAGCTGTTGGATCAGCAAGCAACAAAGGAAATGTAATAATAACTCTCCTTTTCTCCACAGACAACAGTATTTACATGGTTGTTATAATATAAGCACAATTGTTTGTTCATTTTTTATTAAGCCTGTAGTCAGTAGTCAAAGTTGTAAACAGAATGTGAATTTCATTGCCCATTATAATGTAAAAGTAAAAGTACAGAAGATAGAGACTAGAAGTGAAAGGAAGCTACTAGGCTGTTCTGATTAGGTGAGGAATCCAGATACAAAGACTAATTAAATCTATTGGTTAAGATAACAAGAGGAATAATTAAAAATCAGGTTGTAACTATATGGGAGGGTAAAAGTTATTAAACTCATTTATTATAAGCAAGAAGTCATTAAATAATTATCTAAAGATAATTATTCAAGAAATATTGAAATAATCATTTTTCTTAGTGATATGGTGTAACATCTGTTCATCCATAAAAACAGAATCGTCACAAGGAGTTTTTGCCCCTGTCCCTGAGGCTGTCTCTCATTGCAGGCCCTGCAGACAGTCTGTTACCAGGTCTCAAAGTAATGAGCCAGGCATCTCCCCAAAAGAAACAAATAATGTACCACCATAAACTACAGACCTTTGCTTACACAACCTCAGACTGCATTAACTTGGATTTTCTGGCCGTGGCCCCATCTAAATCAGACCTAAGACAAGCCCATGTTTTATTAAGAACACGAAATGGTAATGCCACCAGCCTCCTTTGGTGGTGAGAGCTAACTTCTCAGATGCTTGGCTGCCCTGGGGCTGGAGAGATCCAGTTATTTCAAGTGTGTCCATTTTGCCATTGTCACTGTTTTGAGCCATTTTGCATTTAACCTGCTAGATTTGTATAAATTACAAAAGGGTCATGTGACTTGGGTCTGAATTTGGGATTCTTCTGGTGTTGTTAAACCACTTACCTAGCACTGGATTTGATTAACTCTCAATGTCTCTTTGATAATGCCATGTTTCTCTTATTCTTTAACCAATTGTATTTTTACTATGTAGATTTCTCATCTTCGGGATCTGGGGCTGCATCATATACAGGTTTATGCTTTGTAATTTTGCTATTGTCTGCTCTTCCTATTGCCTTATTAAGAATTTATTAATCAATTGCCTTTAGAACCTTCTTCTTCTTCTTCTTTTTTTTTTTTTTTTTTTTTTTTTTTTTTTTTTTTTTTTTTTTTTTTTTTTTTTTTTTTTTTTTTTTTTTTTTTTTTTTTTTTTTTTTTTTTTTTTTTTTTTTTTTTTTTTTTTTTTTTTTTTTTTTTTGATATTTTACTGTCTTAAAAGTATTTAGTGCTGTGTGGTTGTCCTGCATGCCTAAGCTTAAAACAAATGTGCTAACCAGGTATTGCTACATGTCTCGTGTTTTCACCTAAATGCAAGCCATCCTATTTGGCTTCGTTGTAAATAATTGCTTGTGAGAAGTAACATTTTTTGGTATTGCTGTTTATGTTCAATACATAGAAGTATGGGACACTAAATCAGTTGTTTGAAATGTATGGAATAACTTTCCTCTACCTTCAACATGGATCTCTAGGTGGGAAGATACTGAATGTTTTCCACTTTGTAAATTACATTGAAGGTCTTCATCTTCCAAATATGAAGGATCATAACCTGTCCTTTGGTGTGCATAACTTTTGCCATTTTTTGCAAGTTTGCCCAATGCACTTCCACTTGACCATCACAAATCTCCCAAGGCAGACGTTCTTCCCCTTATAGATGAGGATGCTGAAGTTTAAATTAGTTTGTCATTTGTCAAACCCATGTTAATCACCCAGGTTTGTGGTGAGAGGGAAGAGATGTTGCTTTTGAGAAAGTTTTGCGAGCTGCAACTCTGTGCAAATATATGGTGTTATCAGCTGCCTTTATGTAATACATAGCGCCATATTCTTATGTTTTTAAGAATCAATTTCATTATCTTATAATCAGACTTTATATCGATATCAAGTAGTTCTTAGTTTTGCAACATACTTTGCAGATGTGGTAATGCTTCATTCCTTCATTCATTTGTTCAGCCAATCATCAAACATCAACCAGTACTAGATATTTAAGGAATCAAAATCAAATGTGCTTGAATCTTGTCACTCCCCATGGAAAGATTTATAATGTTGTCACTGAGATAAGCAGGTATTTAAGGTTCAAAAATTAAAATAGAAAGTGATTACTTATAGCCATCCAAAATCCCAAGGAGCTTTAGAGAGGTGAAGGAGGTGTGGAAAAATGTTGTTTAGAAAGTGGGTCAAGGCTAGGTCAGAAGAAAACCCTGATGGCCAGGCTACAGAATTTTTGTTTTATTTTTATAGGCTTTTGAGGAAGGACATTGGAGCATTTGATGTGACAACTGTGCATAAAATGGACTAGGAAAGCTTGGAGGCAAGAAGTTTGTGAGAGAATAGGCTGTCACTTATTACTTTCCTACATCTTAATTTAAATATTTCTTTTCTCTGGCTCTCTTCACTGAGATCCCTGTTTACTTGCTGCCGATGTGCAAGATTTCTACCTCTCCTCAAAAGTGCGCATGTCCATTTACACCTGAGGAAGAACCTCGGATAATGGGAAAAGTTTGCAAAATACCTGTCTATACAGTTTTGTAAACTGTTTAGTAAGCTTCCTGCTCACCTGCTACCTTTTACCTTTCTCCCTTAGTTTTAAGTGTAGAATTGGAAAGTACCATAGAGGTGTTCTGGTCAACCGCTTGTCTATAACAGGAATTGTCTTGGTAAGATCCTGAAAGACAGGCTGAAGTCTTGGCCTTAACATTTCCTCTGTCCCTAATGAGATCTGTCTCGTTTGACATCTGTATTCACAGATCTTTCTTACATGGAGTGAACCAAAGATAGCCTCTTTGTAGCTCCCAGCAGTGGTCCTTAATCTACTTTTGGAGACAAGCTCATCTCTCCTCCATATGGGAGCTATTCCAACGATTATGGGCAGCTCTTACATTCCCTCACATTTACCCACGATCTCCCTTTGGCTCCTGTTGTTTCCTTACATTTCCTTCAGTGCTGCTCACTGGGGAGTAGTCTTGCTAAGACCGGGTAGCAGAAGTAAGGAGCATATTGGATGCTCATCACAGATAGAATGTAGTAATGGGGACTTCATGTTGCTTATGAATATAATATGGTCTTATAATCAGGGCAGTTTATTGTTACATATAAAAATATTAAATGTCTTTAATAATTTCACTTAAGACTAAAGGACATTTTGAGGGGCAAAACAAAAGTTAATCTGGTATACATCATTTAATTGACATCTCAAAACAATATAATCTTTATCCCAATTGCCAATGACATGTTCAATACAATGCTAAGTATACACTTGCAAAAAATGTGATCATCTTGAAAGTCTTATTACCTTCCCATTTGAATAGTATTATCTTTTGTAAGAATAACGTGTTTACTCAAAATATCCATAAAATGTTTTTTACTTAATGTTTCATAGCAATAATAAAAGGGAAATATGGCAAGTCTCATAAGTGCTTATATTTCCCCTAATACAACTAACTCACAAAATAGAGGAAAATAGTCTCACCCAGCTAACTAATAACTAATATTTATTTCAGATGGAGTGTTAAAAACCTAAAATCTAATGATGATATTGTCTCTCAGCAAATACAGGAGAAACAGAGGTGGGCTTTATCCCAACATTTGGACCTTGTTATCTGAACCTTTATGGAAGCCCCAGAGAGTACACAGGATTCCCGGACCCCTATGATGAGTTAAATACTGGAAAGGTTAGTTTCTCAATTAAGATTTATTACTAATGCGTGCTGATTAATGAAATTTTTTCTTATAATGGTTATAGTTAAGTGTCATAGTTAGGGAACCCCCAACACACACACATGCACGTAGACCCACCACTTGACTGATCAAGTGTTGAAGGATAAAAGTCTCACACCCCTCAAGTCTCAGAATGCAAGAATAGGAAAGGATCTTGGAAGTCATCTGATTTGGTAAACTGCAAATGCATAGCATGGCCATACCCCCACTTGCACACTTAGGGCAGATGTCACTGAGCAATGCTAGTTCTCTATGCTGATAAGCAAATGTACTGCCTTAGAATTCTGTTCAGTGCCATGTTCTAGGAATTGACCAAATGATTGGAAGTGGCATGCCTAATGAAACTCTTTGCTACTTTTGATCTGATTCAAGCTCTTAATTTTGTAGATGAGGACAGGGAGGCCCAGAGATGCAAAGTACTCTTTCCACCACATTAAAAGCCAAAGTAATATTTTTTAGTTAGCCCCTCACACCTAGAAAGGGACTGAGCTAGAAAAAAAAGCCCAAGAAGGAGGGAGGAGGACTAGCTGTGGAGGTGAAGGTCTTCCCTTCCTCTCCAGAAGATTCTATTGCCAACACTGCTGGGTATGGTGAGAGGAGTATTTGATATTCATCCTCACACTCAACCACATCAAGAACATCTGGGGAAGCCGGGATAGCTCAGTAGGTTAAACACTCACTTTGCAGCCCAGGGGACCAAGGATCGAATCCTGGCCCCGGCCCGTGTGGACCCATATGCTGAACTGGGGAGTGCCCCCAGTTCAATTCTCACCGGGTTGAGACCCTGGCCCAGTTCCTGCCCTATGCAGCCCTGTGCCCACCTGTGGAATGAAACTATGTGGAAAGACAAATGATGTGTAACTGTTCTGGGCCCTCCCCCTTCTCTCTGTCTCTGTATCTCTCTCTCTCTCTCTGTCAAAAACAATAAAAATAAATCTTTAAAAAAAAAAAAAAAGTGGGAATCCGGGATGGCTCAGTGGGTTGGGCGCTCACTTTGCATCGCCGGGGACCGAGGATCGAATCCCGGCCCCGGCCCGTGCGGAACCATGTGCTGAGCTGGGAGCTCTCCCAGTTCAGTTTTCTCTCTGTCTCTGTGTCTGTATCTCTCTCTCTCTGACAAAAATAAAAAAAATAAATAAAAATATATTAAAAAAAAAAAAAGAACATCTTCCACCTTTTACTTTTTACCTACTCTGAGACTTGTCCTGGTTGCCAACATGACAGCCTTCCTATTCTGAGAAGAGGAGAAAAGGAGCCAGGTTCTGGCAGATAAAGCAGGGCTGCTCTGCTGCTAGAGGGTGATATTTCTCATCCCTGGAGGAATAATCCTGTGTTGTTGCCTTTCAGGGGGAAGGAGTTGCCTACAGAGGCAGAATCTTGGTTGAATTGAGCACTTTTCTTGAAAAGACTCCACCAGATAAAAAGCTTGAGCCCATTTCAAATGATGATCTGCTGGTTGTTGAGGTAAATTTTGGAGTGTGAATACAAAAGATGGCAAGTTGGGCAACTTATTTTGACACACAATTTGTTACTGACTCTTAATGTTCCATGCTTTGTGGGGCCACTGCTACCTTTAAAAGCTATTATTATCTGCTGCTCTTTATCCTGCTTGACAAAAATTATCCCCTTCCCCAAATTCACTTCTGAACCTCTACACTATACTAACTCCATCTACAAAGTTCACTGATCATTGATAGGAAAAAGCCCCAAGACCCTATAAAAGCAAAATAAACAAACAAATAAAATCTGTGTCCACTAGATTATCATTTACATGCTTTAACTTTCTCTGCTCCAAGGCTACTAAGGGAGGGCCCCTAACATGTAAACTTCCCTAAATAGTGTTGATTGTTCCTTCTTCTCTCCACTCTTTCTGCTGCTAAGGTTACAAACCAATGTCTTAGAATGACTTTCAAAAAAAACTGTGACTCAGAGGGGTTTCTCATGAAATCCTACTGGAGGTTTGTTTCAATTATACCATGTGAAAATTTCTTTGACCAAAATGGAGGTTTTGTAACTGTAGGATGTCCTAGGGTTCTTCAAGACAATAAGCTACAGTCACTGTCATATTCTTAAAATGGTCCTCGAGAAGTTAAAAATAGAGTTACCACATGATCCAGCAACCCACTACTGTGCATATATACAAAATAATTGAAAGCAGAGACTCAAGTGGATATTTGTACACCCATGTTCATATCGACATGATTCACAGTCACCAAAAGGTAGACACAACCCATAAATCCACTGATAGATAAATGGATAAACAAAATGTGGTATATACATACTATTAAATTAATTTAAAAAGGAGGTCATCAGAGTGAGGTGCCTTGGTGGCTGATGTAAGCAAACCCAAACCTAAGCCTTAAGTACCTCAAGGTTAAGACATCAAAACCAAAGGACAACAAATCACAAATAGCCACTTAGGCTTTCCTAAATAATGCAACCACCCACATAAGCTATAACCAATCAACCTATCAAACATCTGTTTTATAAGTCTTCCCTCTAGTCCCGTTTGGTGGAGCATGCCTAACCACTTCACATTTGTTGCTGCTCAATTCTAATAGATGTTTGCTAAAATATCTTAAAAATTTTAGTGTGCTTCAGTTTATCTTTTGACAATATAATGGAGTATTATTTGACTTTTAAAAGGAAGGAAATTCTGACATATGCTATAACATGGCTAAACCTTGAGGTCATTATGCTACGTCACAAAAGAACAAATATTGTTTGATTCCACTTACATGAGGTACTCAGAGTAGTCAAACTCATAGAGACAGAAAGTAGATAGGACAGAGAGTTAGTGTTTAATGCGTAAAGTTTCTGTTTTGTAAGACGAAAAGAATTTTGTGGATGGATGGTGGTAATGGTAGCACAAAAATGTGAATGTACTTAATACCACCAGAGTGCACACTTAAAAGTAATTAACATAAATGAATTTTATGTTATGTGTGCTTTACCACATACACACAAAAAAGTTTTCAAAACAATTGCAAGGGTACTTCTGTAAATGAATGACCACAGTCATGCATCATACAAGCCAGAAGACCCAGCCATGATTGTGGCTTATTTTATATTAATAGAATAAAGGCCATGATATAGATGAATAAGGAAGGAAAGGAAAATCAATTAATAAATATCCTACAGGGGTCAAGTAATTTTTATTAGCTTCCTAGAGGTGAAAGACATCACTACTTTACTACTTAGATTATGTTACACAAATTGGTAGCAAGGTAACAATGGGAAAAAAACAAACACATCACCAAAAAATGTCATCATATGCCAAAGTTTGGTAGACAGGTGGCCTCCAAATCTCAAATTGAAAAACTACAGAGCTGGGAGTTCTTTCTCTAGGGGATTTCAAACTAAACTTACTATGTTAACAAACTAGTCATGCAATTTTAATATTATCACTCATGGGTCTCACAAGTTCACCAATGGAGCACATAATCAATGTGACTACACTGTAGTAACCACTGATATTCTTTTTTTTTTTTTTTTTTTTTTTTTTTTTTTTTTTTTAATTTATTGTTAAATTTGATGAGGTTACATTGGTTGGTAACAATTAGACAGTTTACAGATGTACAAGTCCACCTCACATCATTCATGCATCGTATTATGTGCCCATCACTCAGTATCAGTTCCCCTTCCATCACCTTATATCTAACCACTGATATTCTTACCACCAACCTGGACAAGTGTATACAGAGACTGGGTACCAATAGGAATCTGAAATAAACTCTGGATGTAGACAATATTAAATGGCAGAATGCCTAGGACATAATCAAGTATAACAACTTAAACCATTGCATGGATCTATTTTACTGAGGAAGGCAAAGTGCCAGATCTGTAGGGATATGATACATAATGTTGGAGAGAAGCTATGTGAGCAAGGATTTGGGACAGGATGTAGACTCAAAAGACCTTTGTGCCCCAGTGAAGGGACGCCTGAGGGGCTCCTGATCAACTCTGCTAGGCTGAAAGAGGCTGATACTCAGTGTGGCCATTGTTGACCCTTTGTTGAACTTCCTCACACACATACACTCAGTAAACCAGTAATAAAAAAGAAAGGATAAAATAATGTTTAATTTCCATTTCATAAAAATAAATTTACCTAATTTCACTTATTTTTAAATCTGATATTAAAAGTTTTACTGTTCCTGATTAGAAAATTAATACTTAAAAAATTCAACGAATTAAAAATGTGTAAGTTAGAGAATAAAGTTAGCCATAATTTCTACACATTTTCCAACATAACTATTAACAATTTGTTTTATATTCTTCCAGACTTTCTTCATGACAATATTAAAATATATATTTAATAGTTTCACTTAAAAATAAATATGTTTTTTTCCATGTTTGCACACAATGGATCTACCTAAATATTGTTATGAACTTCCATGTCATTATATGGATGTTGCATAATTTGTACAACCAGTGGCCTATTGATAGACATTTGTATTGTATTTATTTTTTTCTCTATGCCCAGCAAGGCTGCAGTGAACACTTTATCTGTACCTACTGTGTGAATACAAGAGAAACTGCTAGATTCCAGAACATTCTCCACTGGCATTTAATTCAACACTAATTATTAGGTTTAGAATTACAGATGCTAGACATCGCCATGTAAATTAGAGCCCAAGGAGTTTCACTGAGTCCTGTGTCTGCTCCTACTTTATAGAAATATCAGCGAAGGCGGAAGTACAGCCTCTCTGCTGTGTTCCATTCAGCCACCATGTTGCAAGATGTTGGTGAGGCCATTCAGTTTGAAGTCAGCATTGGGAACTATGGAAACAAGTTTGACTCGACCTGTAAGCCTTTGGCATCAACCACTCAATACAGCCGTGCCATATTTGATGGTAAGACTGACACTAACTTTTCTCTCCTGTGCACATCTACAGTAAGTGTACCCCTGGTAGCCAGCATCCTCATCATATACTTAAGAGAAAGGAACAGGTTGAATGGTTAAGAGAGGTGGCTAGAGTTCAGGCGCCTTTAAGATTGGTCAAAGCCCAGGCCCTTTGCCAGGGACTGAACCCCTATCTCCCTCCCATGCCCAATGTTAACACTGGCTCTGTTTTATAAAGTCACAAGATGGTAACCTGTTAAACACTGAGCTCCCTGAAAATGGTTTCTGCTTTTCCCACTGCCCTTCCAGGTCCCAAATCACTCTTAGACTGAGTAGTTGAAATGGATGGGACTCTGGCTCAGGCCCTGAAAATCAGGCTTCTGGTCTTCACCCTGTCACTCACCAGCACTGTGTGACCTTTGCCACATCAATGAACTCTAACCATCAGTTTCTTCATCGTTTTCAGAGTTGCTATGTGGATTAAGTAGCCATATTTGAACAAAAGTGGATGAGAAGCAGGCCCTGCTTTTAAAGAGCTTATATTCATTCTAGTTTTTAAAATTAGTCCTAATAGAAGGCAGAGTATGAAAAAACTCTTTAAAAAGTATCAGCAAATAGTTAGAGAGTGTCGAGAAGGAAGAGAGAAATTCTGATCAAATGGTCCAACATTTTACCATAGTTTTACCAAATGTTTACAGTGTTAAAATATGAAATGTACTAGAAAACATTGGCTAATAATTTTTAATCACCACAAGACTAAAAGTAATACCAAATCCCATGTGTCCAGTGAAGGCTTTTAAAAAAAACAGAAAAAATTTTTTTCTTGTCCCACTTCCAGAAACAAAAAATTATTTAGAATAGCAGTTTTCAGGGACAAACACAATCTAGTCTGCTATGGTCTGTATATTTTCGGCCACCATGTTATGTAATCACCAGTGATGTTCAGATGCATGACCGTGAGTCACTAAAAGATCCTAAGAATGTTGTGTTTGGTTTATTAGGGTATTTTAGAGAGATTTTCAAAGCAGGCTGAACAAATGAGAACTTTCTGTCTATCCCTCAGTTGCTTAACTGAATAAAATTAAAGAACCTGACCACCCCAGACTATTCCCCAAGCATATAATTAATCAGTAGCCCAGTTTGCACATCTCATTAATAAACATGTTTCTTATTTCAAGTGGCCAGTGTTCACTGACTCTCAATATTCTATACCAGGGAACTACTATTATTACTTGCCTTGGGCCCACACAAAGCCAGTTGTTACCCTGACTTCCTATTGGGAGGATATTAGTCATCGCCTGGATGCTGTGAACACTCTCCTCGTCATGGCAGAACGGCTGGTAAGTTAACTTTTCTACTTCTTCTTTTCACAAGACATAGTGAATTGTGAATAGTTAGGACGCAGGCTAGGCCACAGACACCCTCAGAGTATAATGGTAAGCAAGATAAAAGCAATTTCTTTAGTAACAGTGAAGGTAGGTGATTTAAGGCTAGCATGGAGGTTCAGTGGTGTTGGAGACCCAGGCTCTTTACCCCTTGTTGCTCTACCATCACTAAGGAGTTGTTATTGTTGGTGTGGGAGAGGGAGCTCACCATTACACTCACCCTGTAGACTGAGGGAAGGGGTAAAGAGGGGGAAAAGATGACAGGCCTTTCATTTGAAACAAAAGACCCAGAAGTCACACACTTGATTTCTGTTTACATTCCTTTGGCCAGAGTCCAGTCATACCAGCACATCCCCCTGCAAGGAAGTTGGGAAATGCATTCTTATGGCCAGATAAATCTTTTATTGCTGTGGAATAGGGAGAATGCATATTGAAGTAGGGGTGGAGGTTGGGCAGGGGGGGCAACTTATAGATTTGGCCACAATTTGGATGTGAAGAATCATGTGGAGAATGATTCATTGCAATAGAAATGTGCAGACCTTAGAGCTTTACTATTAAAACAGTAAAAATAAAAAAAAATTAAAAAAATCTCTGCTGTAGGAAGAGGTGTGCTTAGAGGAACCAGAGCCTGACATTTTCCACTCCTGCTGTAGACTAGAGGAACTGTTCTTGTTTGGAGGTTAGGGGGTTCTCTCTGGTAGAAGCTGCACAGATGTAATGTCTGTGATTATCCATCTAGTTACATTGATGACGAGAAAGCAAACAAGGTTGGGGTATTTCTAATTAAGTCAAAGATGCTAAGTTGCTTCTATCAGGTATCAATATAAAATCCATCTGGTGTTAGTGTTTTGATTTCTAAACTATATTAGTATTAACTTTTTCTAAGATAAAACCTCTGTCAGGGCTAGACCAAGACAAGTGGGGGTCCTGGAATATATTTGATCTAAGACTCCATGGCAAAAAACCTAAAAATATTGTTTTATGCTGTAAAGGTAATATTGAAGGCGAATTTTAGATTTAAGTTAAGTCCACATAATAAAGCTGCAATTGCTATGCAGTGTAGTTGTGGTATTAATTTCCAATCCCACATTTCAAGAATTGGTGGAAAATTGGTCATACCTCTATTCTGATTATGTCTTATGTGCCAAGAGGAACACAGTTTTCCACTCCAAAATATGCTTCTTTGGGATATTATTTCAGGCTGATCAATCTTAAGAAACAGCAGACCTGGAACGAGCCCTAAAAACCAGGTAGAAGTTATGTTTGCAGAGACATTTACATTTGAAAGGGAGATCTCCACTTATGAAAGGAGTCCCTCACTGTGCCCCGCCTGCCTTCACTGTCAACGGAGAAGGAAGGGATTTCAATCTGGGGAACAACCTTATCCTTGTTTTGTGTGCTTTTCTTGGTAACCTGTCATAAGTGACTCACCACCCCCCCAGCACCTTCCTCTGTACTTAGCTGAAGGTGGTGTTTAAGGCGATGTCTCCCACCATTTTGGCAAGTTACTCAGTCTTCCTGGGTCCCTCCCATGCACACAGGAAGTTACAGGTTATTAAACATTAATGCTTTTCTCCTGCTCACCTGTCTCATGTTAATTTGATTATTAGTCCAACCAAAGGAACACTGAAGGGTAGAGGATAATTTATCCCCCCTGACAGGTGTTCAGCTTTTTTTATCCTGGTTCTTCTCAATAGCTTTCTCCATTAACCAAACTGTCCTAATTTCATGCTAATCTGAACAGGATGGTGGCTTTTCATGATGAGGACTTTTGATAATCATGGTGAGCACTTCCTCAACCTGCCTGTTGGCAGATGCTCAAAAGACATAGCAGTGTGTTCTGGGCTTATCTTGTACTTTTCCTGCTCCAGCCCTACAATCACTATTTCTCCACTGAGTCCTGCTTCCTTGTAGTGAAAATGGCACGTAAAAACCAAGAGTGCTCACTGCTACTTAGATGTCATTGCTTTTAGGCCTCCTAGGCAGACAAAATTAGACACATGCACACCCGTATATACATATGCATATTTACTTCTGAATCTATCAATAAACTAAAAGCAGTTAGTTTTAAGGGTAACCCAATTTCATTCTAATACCACAGGGTCTAGCTTTCCCTGTTTCTTTATTTACAACTCCCTTCTCCAACAGTTAGAAACCTAGCTTTCATAGTTCTCAACTCATATTTACTCATTTGTTCAATCCTAGAATCCAAAGATGAACCATTGTGAAAAAACAAACCTAAAGATTGATATGTTTATGCTTTAGTTTTTTAAAACTGAGGATGTATAGTAAAAATACTATGTTCAAAAGTCACTTGGGTTAATCCAATGTAGATATGTTATTCACCAGAAATATAGTTTCACTTGTTTCTATTCTATATTCCATTTTAAGGTTTCCCCCCTCCCCCATCTTTGTTGATTTTATTTTATTGCTTTTAGAATACATAACTCTTCAAAGGTCAAAGCTATATGAAAAGATTGGCCTATTACTTATGCATATAAAGGTTTATATCAATGTTGGTTGCATTTTGAAAAAAATATATAGTGCTAAGCTATGGTGAGCATTATTAAATGTAAAAAAAAAAAAGAAAGAAACCAAAACTGGTTTTTCTGTTAAGTTGTGTGTGTGTGTGTGTGTGTGTGTGTGTGTGTGCTTTAAATTAAAGCGAAACCTTTACTAGGTATAATAGTGTAATGCACAATTACCAATTATTTTTTCTCTTTCCAAATTCTTTAGCAATCAAACATAGAGGCTCTAAAATCAGGGATACAAGGTAAAATTTCTGGAAACCAGTTGGCTGAAATGTGGTTGAAGCTGATCGATGAAGTTATAGATGATACAAGGTATAGTGATCTTATTTGTATATCTCAGCCATGCTTCCCTCCCTTAAACTATAAGAATAAGGAGCCTCTAGAATTGTTTTTAGTGTTTACCCAAAAAATAAATTTGAATTAGTCAAGTTTCCCAAAAGGCTGTCACTGGGAGGAGTCTCTGAATCACCACCAGGAAAAACTTCACTTTTGGAGTTGGTGCCAATTCTAATGCAGCCTAGCCAGGTTAAGGCCTAACTCCAGGAAGCACTTCCCAGCAGCCTCAGACTAGAAATGAGGCGGGGTGGGGGGTGGGTTGGGGGCACAGGTCTGTACATTTGCCTCCCATCAATCGCTGTGTACCCACCTCCCCAAGAAATGGGACTCCTGAATCCCACAAAGAAAGGAAATGTATCAACATTACAGTTCAGAACAACATTCCTAATTCCAGCACATTTTAGAAACAGCCTTTTTACTTCCTCTTTAACTGAATGCCAAATAAACACTTTGGCCAAACCTTTCATATAGGTGAAGCCAGTCTATTTGATTTGAGCCAGAGAACGTTTTATAATTCTGACTTAAGGAAACACCTCAGATCTCTGTGTATTTGGAAATCAAAAGGGGGAAGTGATTCATTCCAAACTCTTTTTAAATATTGCCTAATAAAGCAGTGGGCAGGGAAGTTCCAACAGAAAAGCACATCGAATCTTCTCACAAGCAGCAAGAACCAAGGACATTTACCCACTTCTGGGCTAATGCCGTTTCCTTATCTTCTTGTGCCTTCTAGTGGTACAGCCAGGTAATTGAAATGCAGCTGAAAGTATATGGTGACGGAAGACTTGACTTTGGGTGGTGAAGACACAATGCATTATATAATGACATATTGTAGAATTATACACTTGAAACCTGTGTAATTTTACTAACCAATGTTACTCTGATAATTTTTTTTTTAATGCAGCTAAGGTCAAAATACTGCTGAGTGCATGTTTATATTCAGAGGATTTAAATTTGGGTCCTAATAGGCCATCTCTTCTAGTCTCCTTATTTTATTGATGAGAAAATACAGACCCAAGGAGGTGAAATGATACATCTGATGCCTAGAGATGGGTTTATCAGCACAACTCCTCTTCCTGCTACACATTTCACAGTCCACATCTATTTATTGAAAGTCTCATGTGACTGTTGAGCTAGCAGCTTCTGTATATATTTTTGCCTCAAAGAATCATTCCAAGGACTTAACCCTTCCCAATACATTTCCATAGTTACTAATGTAACCAAACAGAAACATTTGGCAATACTTTTCAATTAGAAAATGTGAGTTTTAAGGTTAGCTGAGCAAAGCATAGAAATATCTTTTCACTGTTCTCAAAGAATCTGTGAAAAATCAAATCAATGTGAACTGTTTTTGAAGAATTAAATTGGAATCTGTTTGACTTCATGTAATAGGAAGTTTGTGTTTAAGGGAAGTAATGCTAAGATTATATTCATTAAGAATGTGGATGAAATTCAAACCAGTGGAAATTCTAGGTAGAGACATTGTGAGAACTTCGTGGAACTGGTGACAACCTCATCCTGTGGCCCTGCCAACTGCCATGGTGAAAGGTAAACCAGTTCAGCTGTGCTAGACTTCTCATTTTGAGTAAGAGCTTGGCTTACACAAGTGGTTCTTCATCTTTTGGGCCCTTTTGGACATCTTATGAGATGATGCCAATGTTGAAGACAACAATGAGATGAGGATGAGGATGACAACATTCTTTAGACTATGTAACAGGCATTGCTCTACATTTTCTCCATTTACTTCTCACAATAACCTTAAAAGGAAGATATTATTTCCCCACATTTGAAGTTAGGAAAACAAGAGATGAACTTACCATGATAATAGAACTAGTAAATGGTGGAGCCAGGATTTGTACCCAGATAGTCAGCTCTAAAGTCTGTGTTCATCATTATGTCACATCATTATGTTGACATCTGCATGTCAACACAGGTACATACTTTTCCTTATAAGTTCCAGGGATTCACAGAACCTCTTGAGACCCACCCATGGATGATTTAGGGGTATGTGGTTCCTATGTTGAGTACCCTTCAGCTAAATGATCTCTCACCTCCCTTCTTCATTTTGTGGGTCTATACAATGATTGTGGGGAGCAGAAGGGAAGGCCATTTCTTCCAACTGCTGCTGCTGCTTTCATCTTCTTTCCAGTGATTCTATAGCCCTTGGGTCAAACTCAAGAAATTGCTTTGCAATTTTAATTCCCCTGCATTCCTCATGAGAGTTAGGAGAGTCTCAACTGGCACATCTGCTCTACCAGTGCCAGAACAATCTACTTCAGCTTAAACCTAGTCATGCTGTGGAGTTAGTTAGGAAATTCATTCGAAATACAGGAACTAAACATAAATGACCGACAGTTATGAAGCCTATAAAGCTACCCTGAAACTCTTTCTTTTTAAAATTTTTTTAGATACACATTGCCACTTGTGGAAGGAAAATCTAATGTCACAATTCTAGACAGTCAGATCCGAAAGTTGCGGTCTAGATCTCTCTCCCAGATTCATGAGGCAGCTGTGAGGATGAGGTCTGAGGCCACCGACGTGAAGTCCACACTGGCGGAAATCGAGGACTGGCTTGATAAATTAATGCAACTGATTGAAGAGGTAGGACTTTTAAAGAACACGGACGTCACTTGACATGAAAGAGGGATTCTGTGGAATGACACCAAGGATAGAATTAGTGGTGGAAAAATCTAGTACATTGCCTTGGATATTAAGCACCTATGATTGATGATAAAATCAAAGAGTTATTGGGCTGGGATGCTAATAGGTAATGGGGGTGAACATCACTGAAGTAAGGACAGGAGAAGAATTTTGAGTTGGTCATCTAGGAAATGTCTTTAAGGTGGACAGGTCATTATTATAATCATGGTATAGTCAGAGACTGTTTCAAGTGGAATGATAAAGTAGCAGATCTGATAGTACAACAGATTAAAATGCTACCTTTAGTTGGTATTGGGAATATCTGGCTTTGAATCTTGGGTATACCATGTGTAACTCTGGACAAGGTTTTCAACCTCTTTAAGCCTCAGTTTCCCCATATATAAAATGAAGGTTAATGTAGTATTCTATTCACAGCTTTGTTTTGTGAAGATTAACCCATATCGCTCGAGGCCTTTTTCGCTTGCGCGAACCAGCCACTCAAGACTATTTCCGCCAAATTACGGAAACATTTTACAAGTACTTTAAAATCATTTATAAACAAAAAAACATACAAATAATAAAATGTCATCAATTTATTTATTTTTATATCGAAAACAAAATTTGATAAATATTACACTCTGTAATTAGTTTTTGTGTGATATTTCGTAAAACAATGCCCAAGATGCTTCCTAGGTTTATCAGGACACGTATCACAGTAATACGTTACTTCCCGCCTACCTCCAGGCGTGTTACGGTCACAGCAAACCTTGCAGTCCCTTTTTGGCCCTTGTAGTACTATGTGAAGCTTCCCATTTAGTCGGATTTCATCGGAATGTGACGTAGACACTTGCTCACGATGCTGACGATATGATCCTCTCAATTGCTCGACAAGTGTTTTTAGAAATCTCAAATGGCTGAGTGGCTTTTCCCCTTTTTTGGTCTTTTCTAGTTTATACAGAATGTAGGAATTGATCAGGCAAATTTCCATGCCCCCCCAAAAAGGCTTACACCACCATTTAAGCGATTTTCGCAGAAAACAATACCTTAATGCATATTGGTCCGCCCGATCAACACCACCCATATATCTTATATAATTCAAAACAATATTGGGTTTCTTGACCATTATTTCCACACCACCTCATGTAATCCTTTTGACTGTCGACATTCCTGTCACCCCTCGTAGTCAAACAAGTGACAATCCTCTTATCTTTCCACCCTAAAAGTAAGGTGTTACCCCGTCGATACGTGACCATGGATTTTTTCGAAAAATTTGGTTTTTTTATTTCCTTGGGCAATTCTTCCCTGTTCGTTAAGATCGTTTCGGTGATATTGCACTTCAATTTGGCTAGTTCTTGAGCTAAAACATAACTAGTATAGTAGCGATCCGTGTACATATGGTGCCCCTGAGCACCTGGAATTTTCTCCAACAACATTTTGTATAAGTGTATCGGAATTCTTGATGAAACAGGTAAATCGGGCTCTGTTGTGAGTGATCCATAATATGGCAAAATGCAGCAAATGTAGCCAGTCTTCGAGTCAGCTAGAGTATAAACTCTGATACCCCATTTTGTCGGTTTCTTAGGATTGTATGTTATGATTTGACACTTCAAATCAGCCGGGCGCTGTATTGGCACCGCTCGAGTTGCCACTTCAAATCAGCCGGGCGCCGCAACGGCGCCGCTTGAGTGTTAAGAAAATGATGATGTGAAGGGCTTAGCACAGTGCAGGGTACACAGTGAGTGTTAGATCAATGTTGGCTGTCATTAACCTCTGTGGACTGGAAGAACAAGAAAATAGAACAACCTCCTTCTGACCTTCAGAGATTGGGCAAGGGTGGGGGGCAATGTATTGGGAGGCAGAAACACATCTGAAAAAACAACATGATTACAGGTAATTTTTATTTTCTACTTTCTATGCTTCAGTACTTTTAAAGTGTTCTGTAGTGAGTGAACTAATGTTAAACTTTATAATAAAAAAAAAGAGGTTTTTAAAAACTAAATTAACATTTTAGATTTGGTACACATTGGATTGTAAGGCAGATGATCTGTCTTTGTCTTATAAAAACGTATGAAACCTGTAGCCCTTTGACGGCTTTTGATGGCTTTCTTCAAATGATGGGTGAGATAAGAGGGTATTTACTAAAACACTTGTGAGAGCCCACCAAGTAGGCCGGGTTTTTTGGCAGGAGAAGCGCCTCTCTGCCTCCCTCTTGCACTTTGGCCAGCCACCACTTGCTCCCCACCCTGCAGGCTCAGTGTGTCCTGGAAGATGTGAGACAGAGCCCTCACCACAGTGTTTCTTTGCTAAGTGGAGGGTCCATCCTGCAGGGTCTCCAGTCTCTCTGCACTTAGACTAACTCCAGCTTTGCTTCCTTTTTTATTCGCCCATGTGAGCAGCCGCAGAACAGTATGCCTGACATTATCATCTGGATGATCCGGGGAGAGAGAAGATTGGCCTGTGCACGCATTCCTGCACATCAGGTTTTATACTCCACCAATGGAGAGAATGCATCTGGGAAATACTGTGGAAAAACCCAAACCATCTTTCTGAAGGTATGGCTTCATCACTATGTAGTGTGACATACTGACATTCAAAACCCATATTCCCAAGAAGAGGCTGCTTTATAATTTGCCAATCATTGAATGGCTAGAGTGATTGTGACCCATTCTAGCCCATTCTGGCTCCTTTCTCCAGGGTGGTAATTCCCAGAGAGTGGTCTGAGGTCTGCTGGCATTAAATCAAGGACATTTCTGTAGAGATCTTTGTGATCCAGATAATAACATGGCATTGTAAATGCTTTGCTGTCTGGCAATTTTCTACTTCAAATGTCACATGTAAAGCAATGCCTTTCTTCCCTTTTATTCAATGGAGTGTTTGCAAAGTAGAAAAAAACAGAAGGTAATACAGTTATAGGTTGTCTATGGAATCTATGACCTAACCAAATGGATCCTCAAATTGAAACTTTTTGAGAATTTTTACTTGAGGACAGGGGTCCTGAGCATTTTTAGTCATGGACTCTTAAGCACCTGATGAAAGCTACTGGCCCTTTCTTCTAGAACAGGGGTGTCTAATCTTTTGACTTCCTTGGGCCACATTGGAAGAAAAAGAATTGTCTTGGGCCACACATAAAATACACTAATGATAGCTGATGAGTAAAAAAAAAAAAAAGAAAGAAAGAAAATTGCAAAAAACCTCAATGTTTTAAGAAAGTTTATGAATTTGTGTTGAGCTATATTCAAAGCCATCCTAGGCCACATGCAGCCCACAGGCAGCAGGTTGGACAGGCTTGGTCTAGGAGAATTCACATCGCACACACATCCAATATTATGCATATAATTAAGGAGCTTCGTAGATGGCATGTCCTAAGTCCATCCCAGAACCCTAGGGATGGACTGTTCTATGTGTATATGAGGAAAACCAAAGGATGTCCTGGGGCTGGAAACAGATCAAAATAGTGCCCAGGTGCATATTTGACACCCTCTACCTAGCTGACCCCAACGGAGTTCTTTGGATTTGGGAGAGAGGAATAAAGAGCAAGAAGAAAGAGGGGGGAAAAAGTCAGGGTAGAGTATTCTCTTAAAACAAGGCGATATCCTCTAATTTTTAAATGACTTTTTTTTTTTTAAGTTTTATTTATTAATTTTTTGATACAGAGAGAGAGAGATACAGAGACAGAGAAAGAGAGAGAACTGAACTGGGGGCACTCCCCAGCTCAGCACATGGGTCCGCACGGGCCCCTGCCGGGGCCAGGGCCGGGGCCAGGGCCGGGATTCCATCCTCGGTCCCCAGCACTACAAAGTGAGCGCCTAACCCACTGAGCCATCCCGGCTTCCCCTAGTCTTTAATAAATGTACTCATTGCTCTTTAATCAGGAAGGTGAAAATAGAACCAGAGTGATTATCTTCTTTCAAGTATATCTTGGTCAGATAAATTTTACTTAAGATAGAAGCACAATTATAATTGACCTCTACAGTGGATAGAAGCAAACTGATTAATAAATAAAATTTCACAGTGGGCGGAAGAGGAGGCAAAGTGTTTTTCTCTGTATTAGATTTTAGAATGAGGTGGATAAATAGCAAAATGCTTTTAAGAGAATGTTTTATATATTTATTAATTTTGTTAATGCTCATTATCCAGTTTAGGAAATTATTTAATAAGTTTAGTGATTTTTTGTTTTTATTTTTTTAGTGTTGGGACCCCTTTAAACCAAAAATATCATTTTATGAACATTATTGAAGACCCTAGAGAACATTTGAAGTTAAAACTGAGATATTTAAATATATCTATTAGGGGATACTGGGATAGCTCAATAGTTGAGTGCTTGCCTCCCAAACAGTTAAGTCCAGTGTTCGATCCCTGGCCCCGGCCCATAGGAACCCCATGTGCTGAACTGGGGCACAACTGGTACTGCCAGAATGGCTCAGTCTTGAAGGATCTCGCCTCCCATGCTGGAGGCCCCTAGTTCGGTTCCCACCCCACATGGCCCCACATACACCTGTGTGAAATGAAACCATGTCACAACTAGTGATGTACAACTATGGAGACTGCTCTGGGCCCTCCCCCTTTTTTTCTCTCTCCTCTCAAAACATAAATTTAAAAATTTTTTAAATAAAATATAACTATTTCCTTTAAAACTCAGAGAACAAAGTGATACTGTTTTACATTTCTGCAAACTTTTTTTTTTTTTTAAAGAGTAATTATTTTATCTTTAGTGCATATTTATTTCTATTTTACTCTTGACAGATAGAGAGAGAGACAGAGACAGAGACAGCTAGAGAACCGAACTGTGGGAACTCCCCAGTTCAGCATGTGGGTCCTGCCTGGGCCGGAGCCGGGATTCGATCCTCAGTCCTCGTGGCCTCAAAGCGAGCGCTCAACCCGCTGAGCCGTCCCGGCTTTTCCCCCTGCAAACTTTTTTAATGTCTGGCTTCACAAAACTATAACTGGATTCTCATATCTGCTTCTACATTCAATCTGATAGATTAAGATTAAAGTTGTTTGTCTTGAAGGATATGAAGAGAATCTGACCTCGCATAGATATATAGTTTGAAAAGGGAGGAGTAATTTAATAACTTTTTCAGATAATTGTGATACTTATCTCTGATACAATGCCAAACTCTACAAGTAGTAGCTTTTAAAAGGTTAATTACAATGTGGAATCTTAAACCATATCAATGAACATTTCATTCTCTGCTATATTAACATCCATTGGTCTATCTTGTGCTTTGAATGGCTCTTTTATCCCTGCATAATTTTGTAACATTAAGCATTGGTCATTTGGAAAATATTGGTTTACTGAGTTATACAGATCTTCCTAATGTTGACACATTTCATCATACAATATTGAAAATAAAAATCACATTTGTCAATATCACTTATCAGAAAAGTCTTTATGTATTGGGAAGCTATCAAGCTCACTGTTACACATACAAGCTTTCTAAAATTCTCATTTTTATTTTAAAGCTTGAATTTTATTATTGTCAACGAAGTATAGTGAATTATTGTCTTTGCAATAACAGGCTCACTTTATTTATGTTCAAGAAAACGTCTGCCCCATACCCAAGTCTGAAGAACCATATTTGTCTGTCAATCACTGTTTCAAGTAAAAGGAATATTTCATTTTTAAAAAAATGCTAGTTCAGTTCACAACTGAAACAATTGCACAAGAACTTGTTTTTCAAAACAAATGTTTATTAATATGCAACAGAAGTACCTTGTAGATACTTCCCATTTTATCACACAAAATACTAAAAAGTCAGGTACTTAAGGATCATGATTGAAGAAGATTAATATTTTTACTGTTTTTATCAAGGAAGTTCTTAAGTAATACTGGCATTTTATTTTCTCCACTGCAAGAGAGAGAGAAAACATCAGTACCGGTACATTTTGGCATGACTGCTTTGAGTCCTGCTACAGCGACCGAGCTTTATCCACCCCTGCTTTTGCACTATCCGTGCCAATGTCAATGCAGTGGAAAAGATGAGTAATATCCTTGTATTATTAGGAAAATAGTTTTGACCCATGAACCCCTGAGAAGGTCTCAGGGACACACAGGGGTCCATGGATCACACTTGGAGAACCACTGTTTATTATTTTAATCTTCACTGTGGGGTCACTTGGAAATATTTTAATTGCACAAACATATAATTAGACTGGTGACGGCAATGATGAGATGTTCAGTCTGCTTTTGGCTTGAATTAATGCCACAGCCTGTGCTATGCCCAGCGTGACGTATTGTGTTATTGTATATCTCACAGTATCCAAAGGAAAAGACCAATGGACCAAAGGTGCCTGTGGAGTTGCGAGTGAACATCTGGCTGGGCTTAAGCGCTGTTGAGAAGAAGTTCAATAGCTTCGCAGAAGGAACATTCACCGTCTTTGCTGAAATGGTATGTTTAATGTCATCACTCTTTTGCGGGGTGGCAGTTTTGCATTTCATCCTTCAGGAACCCATTAACATATCAGAAACATCACTGCCATCACTACTACTTACCATCCCCCATCAGTAGGACCATAAACTAAGGGAATGATTGACTTGAGGTTTTATTCTCAGCACTGGAACACATTAGAGTGATTCACACACAAACACCCCAGGAATGAGGGCGGAGAGATGCGGACTGAGGACTGAGAAACCTGTTTGAGGTCAGGGAACCTTAAGCCATTGGAGACTCATTTCTCACTGAGGAGAAACCTCTGATGGGTTTGCCCTAAGGCAAATAAAATACTACCTGCATACTGCAAAACCAGTAGACATAATTTGTAAAACCTTCCCTGAGTTAAAAATCCACTTAGTTAATTAAAAGTCTCATTACAATTAAACCAATGAAAGTCATTTTTACCAACTTTGACAGCTAAAAGCAGAGTTATTTGGATGTGTTTTTTACATACTATTTTTAACTCAAAGCACTTGTTGATGTAAATGTATTAGATATATATGGTGGGTTCTTTTTTCACAATTTTCAGATGAACTCCTTTCTTCTACAGTTGGGCTTTCATGCTCAAATAAATGGGGAGAGGGCTTTCATCATTCTAGTTAATTTATACATGTGTTCCTGCTGCCCACCCTTATACCTGATACTGGTTCAGAATTGTGGTTCTCATGGGCAAGAAAACCCATGGCCATCTTTTATTTTTACTTTTTATTTGTTTAATGGTACCTGGCATATAGTAGCCTCCTGTAAATATTTGTGAATAATACATGCATGTATGATAGCAGAATTGATCCATCCATCCATCCATCCATCTAAGATTTTAGGAAGTGGTGGCTTTAAGCCAGGTACTGTGGCAAATGCAGCAGCTGATGAAGAAGCCAAGCCCTGTCCTCAAGGATCTTACCATTTATTGCCAGTGATTGTAAAACTGTCTTGTTAACCATGCTGACTGCTGGAGCCACCCCAGGGGTTCTGATTCTGAGTTAGGGATTAGCACCCCCAGTAATTCCAATGCAGGTGGATATGAGGCATCAGTGGACAACTCTGAGGAACAATGAAGCATATGGGAGACACACAAAGTCCTTACAGTGCAAGTTTAGAAGTGCAATGGGAGATAAGTAGAGGTTTTGCTAGAGGCTGCAGAGGAGGGAGGCCCCGAGTGGTGTGTTAGTGTCCAGTAGGGGCACATTAATAACTAATGAAAATTTCACTGGTTCTTGCCTTCAATACCAGACCTCAATTCTCTGCAAAATTTCCCCCAACCCCAGGTTTCTTGAGTTCCCTGAGGTGCTTCACACATGGTCCTGCCCCAAAGCTACTGCTTAAAAGGCCACAGCCTCCAAGCCACACGAGGCCCCATCTGCACTCTGTTGATGCCCTTATCCACACCAAGCTCCAGGCCTGGATTTTACTAGAACCAGGCTGGCTTCCAAGCAGAAGTGTGGGAATGCCTGGCTCTTTCATTCTGTGTCCTTGTCACTTGGAAACCAAAGGAACCATTCATATTCCCCCAAGTCTCACACAGACTCTATGATAACAGCTTCTTTAGCTGCTGTCTGATGCTCATTTCCTCTTAGGACTCAGAGCCAATATCTGAGACAGACACTGCTGAGTCCACTTGAGCCCAGTTTCCCCATTAGGCTCCTATTCAAAGTTCTTCCCCCTCCTTCAGCCAAGAGCTCCCCTCTCACATATGCAACTATCTTCTCAGTGGATTGGTTCATCAGCAGAAAAATGGAAATTTCAGCTTGGACCCAAATAGGGATGCTCACCCATGGCAAATCTCAACCATTTTGATAGTTGACATAGTAAAGAGCAGATCATCGTAGATTTATAAATTCTAGCTTAGAAAGGAATGCCCCGTAAACCAGAGTCTTCCATTTTCACTAAACTTGCTTCCAGAAAGATCTTGTTCTACCTGTTATACTCCAGTGGGGATGAAGGTTCGGAGCTTTTAGGCACCATAAAGGCTGGATGCTAAAGGACCTTCATGTTTCCACTGGGTTCTTTGTGGACAGCCTGAGAAAAGTAGCATCCATTATCATATTGTTTCTATGGGGAAATGTGCCCCAAGTTCTAGGCAGTAGACTTGCAAATAAATATAGAAGCCTGCACATGCATAAATTGAGAACTTTTAGATGTATGTAAAATATTAGGTTTAAAGAACTATGTGGAGCCATTCAAAATAATAATAGCAATAACTAGCATGATATGCCACTGATTACAAAGCACCTTCTCAATCATTTGCACATTTGAATTCCAGAATAACCTTATAGGAGAGACAGTATTATCCCCAGTTTACAGATGGAAACAGTGAACTTAGAAAAATGAAAGGTTTGCTTTACATAAGTTATATAATCAGTAATAGCCCTTTTGAATATAAAGTTTTTTTGCTTTCTATCACTGTTTAACCTAAGGCCTAAATGGACTTGAAAATGTATGGGCTGCCTTTATTTCTTGCTCTCTGATGGTGTTTCTCCATTTATTATTTTTTTTAATAGTATGAAAATCAAGCTCTTATGTTTGGAAAATGGGGAACTTCTGGATTAGTGGGTCGTCATAAATTTTCTGATGTCACAGGAAAAATAAAACTCAAGAGAGAATTCTTTTTGCCTCCAAAAGGCTGGGAATGGGAAGGAGACTGGATAGTTGATCCTGAAAGAAGGTAAGTTTTTCATTTTCTGAGAAAAAAAGATGTCAATGAAGCTTCTCCCTAGAAATTGCTAGATGAATCTTCTGCATCAGTGTTCTTGATACTATTTATGTAACACACTATGAGCAGGTGTGAGATCCTAGAAATACATAGAAACTTGAAAGATGTCACCAGTGCCCTATTATAACACAAATACATATAAAAGCCCTGACACTAACATTTATTGAGAATTTATTATGTGTGAATTTGTCAAGCTGTGTGCTAAGCCCTGGCATCAACTTACTGAATCTAGAGTAAAAGATCTGAGTTTTTACTCTCCTTGTAAGCTTAACAAGGTCACAGTTTCATGGATGCTGTCAGGACAAAACACCTGGTTCAGAGATAAAGGACTTTATTGCCCACAGTATAGTAGTACCAGAATATTAATGTTTACTGTACTTCTCTGAGCCCCAATTTTCATAGGGCAACAAGAAGATAGTCAGATGACATTTGCACATGCAGTGGATTGTATAATAGGAAAAGAACCTTCAGCTTAGGGAACCCAAGTTTGTTTTTTTTTTCAATATTTACTTTATTGTTTTTGACAGAGAGAGAGACAGAGACAGAGAGAAGAGGGAGGGCCCAGAGCAGTCTCCATAGTTGTATATCATCTGTTTTCGACATGGTTTCATTCCACACAGGTGGGCGGGGGGCCACACAGGGTAGGAACTGAGCTGGGAGCCTCCTGCATGGGAGTCATGCCCCCACAAGCTAGGGGTTGAACCAGGGGGCCTCCCACATGGGAAGCTCCCCCTCTCCCCCAGTGAGAACTGAACTGGGGCACACCCCAGTTCAGCATATGGGTCTGCATGGGCCAGAGCCAGGACTCCATCCTCAGACCCCAGGGCTGCAAGGCAAGCGCTTAACTCACTAAGCCATCCTGACTTCCTCCCCAAATATTTTATAATGGGTAGTAAGCATGCTGTCTCTGCTCTAAAGAGAAACAGTATCTCTGTCTTCCAAGATTGTTTCTCATATAAATATCCTTGAAAAGATAGTCTGTAACCAAAATTGTGCAGAAATGCAAGAGACCCACAGAGATTTATCTTCCAACAAATATCTCTACTTTACAGATGAGAAAACTGAGACCTAGAAAGATTAAGCAACCTATCCAAAGCCACACAGGTTGTAAGTGGTACAAATCTAGACTGCGCACCAAAACCAGCATTCAGTTCTTACACTGAAAAACATCTGTAAAAACCAATAGAGGGCATACTTTAAATGGGTGAATTGTATGGTATGTGAATTGCATCTCAAGAGCTGTTATTCAAAGAAAAAAGGAAGAAACAGTAGAGAAGGGCAAGCATGTTTTCTCTGGAGACTGGGGGAAACCAAAGCCTGGTTTCTGAGTGTTGCCAATAACATTGGGACCAGAGCTTCCTCTTCTCTCCCTCTCCTGACAGTGTACTTGAGTTTGGAGGAAACAAGCTTGTGAAGTTGGGCTTTAAGGCCTTAAACTACAGTTTGCTTTCTCAGTGTCTACTTTTGTTTTCTGCAATCACATAAGCATGGAAAATGCGTGTGCTGGGTCTGGTCTCTTAGGACCCAGTGTTTGCACATGATGGTTTTTAACCCATGACTGCTTACTTTGGATGGAGTTGGGGTCGCTTAATAAGGAGAAGGGAAATAGGATTTGAATTGGACAGAAGGAAGGAAGGTTAACGAGGACAGAGAAAGGCAGAGGCATTGTGATTGGAAAAGCAGAAAGTCAAAGCATGTCAGAGCTGGATGGGGCCCCATAGGCAGCAAGCAGCCAGTGCTATTCTCCTCTGGCGCCCAGAGAAGTAAGTGATGGATGAACTCAATTTATACGAATGGTTGGGACTATTTGTTTTCTGATTTCTTTCCAATGCTTGATTCTAGGGTAGGGATACAGCAGGGAAAGATGTAAAATGGTAAAAGAAAAAGAAACCTCACTTTGAGTGGATAGCTGGCAGAAGATGTAAGTCAAAGTTGGAACCTCTGTACTTTCCTCTATGGCTTGTCAAAATAGTTCCAAATCCAAGAGGAAAACTGGCATGGCAGAGAGTCAGTATGGATTTTTCAAGTGCCTAAATGAAGTTTAGAGTCTTAAATGACTTGGTTTGGCTGTCTACCTAGGAACTATCCAGAAAATTTAAACTCCTCCCTTCAGTTTGTGTTACACAGCCTAAGTCACGAGTGAACATTTCCATAGTTGGCCTCACGAGACCATCTCTGCTCCGATTTTTTAAATAGGGGAAAATGAGGGAGGACGACTTTATTCTTTTGAACTGTTACCAAGAGCTGTGCTGAGAAAAAGCTACACGGCCCTAAACTGAAACAGAAATATGGAACCTGAGGTCCTTATAAGAAGCTGCCCACAACCCTGCTTTTCCAATCCCCGACCCTAATTACTGAGAAGGAGTAACCTCTCTAATTAGAGGAGTTCTCTACCACTTAGGTCTCATTGTTCCAGCAGGCCCCTTCTTCAAAGGAATGTCAGAAGCTATTAGTCCAGGGAGGAGTTTCAAGTGAACCCACAGGGCTAGAGTGAGGAGGGAACTAGTGGCACCGTAGATGGTTCCGGATCACTGGAAAGAGCTGGGGCTGTCAGCTACCATTTCTCCTTTGGTAACTCAAGCTTGCCTGCAGCTTGCTGACAGAAGCGGATGCAGGTCATACGGAGTTCACAGATGAAGTGTATCAGAATGAGAGTCGCTACCCTGGGGGAGAGTGGAAGCCAGCCGAGGACACCTACACTGACGCGGTGAGTGGTCTGCTCCTGAGATAGAGCCTTCCATCCACGTGAGCTTGATGGACCCACGATCTGTGAATCTACCACCCACAGGCCTGGCTTTCCCCTCTTTTCTGCTCCATCTCATGTTCTGAACAGGTTTGCATGATAACTTAAGCCACACAAGTGTGCTCATAGTTATTTTCTATAGAAAAGACATTGGGCCTGTTTAACCAGATGTTGGTATGTAATAAAGGTTGGATTGTGCTTTTTTTTTTTATTTGTAAATATTTATTTAAGTAGTTTTAAAAGTCATAACAGGTTGAATGATCTGGTCTTTAAAATATTCAAACAGCATAAAAGGAAATGAAAAGCAATTCTTCATGATCCATATTTCATTCCTCAGAGATAACCATTGGTAACAGTTTTCTGTTCATGTATAAATATATAACTTTTCCCCAACCTGAATAGGATTGTATGCACAGTTCTACAACTTGCAGTTTTCACATAACAATATATTTTGGACATCTTCTGATATCAATACATATAGATCTCCTTTTGTATTTTTGGGGGGTGGGGCGGGGGCAGGCCCAATGATATTATTGTAATTTTTTTTTCTGTTACTGATATTTTATATTAGCCTTTATTAGAGAAACAATAGTTGTAAAAGTAGCCCTGAAATATTATGGACCCCAAGAAAGAAAGAAAGATATTTTCTCTTTAAAATCTAGATCTGGGGATGCCGGGATGGTTCAGCGGGTTAAGCGCTCCCTTGCAGCCCTGGGGACCCAGGATCAAATCCCCACCCTGGCCCATGTGGACCCATATACTGAACTGGAGTGTGCTTCCCATGCAGGAGGTCCCAGTTAGGTTCTTGCGCCCTAGTTCGGCCCCTGGCTCAAGGGGGCATGCCTTCCATGTGAGCGGCCTCCAGCCCAGTTCCTGCCCTGTGTGGCTTATGCCCACCTGTGTGGAACAAAACCATGTCAAAATCTGATGACATACAGCTATGGAGACTGCTCTGGGCCTTCCGCCTCCTCTCTGCTTCTGTCTGTCTCTGTCTCTCTGTCTCTGTCAAAAACAATAAAATAAATCTTTTAAGAAATAAAATATAAAATATAAGTTTGCTTTTAGCAGATTTTAGTTTCTTGATTTTGGAATTTGTAATAAGTGTTGTATTACAAGTAAAAGAAATGGGTAGCATTGAGCTATGTAATCCTACCAGAATCACCTTGCTCTAATGAGCTTTTTAAAAAAAATGCCTACAGAGTGTTTTGTTATATGCACCTACTATTATTTATTAGCAAATCCTCTTATAGACATTTCAGTTTTTTCCAGTCTTTGGTTTTTAAAAATGATGTGAGTGTAAACATCTTTATTCGTACATTTTTATTTACTTATGAAAGTTTATCTGTAGGCAAGATCCCTGGATTGGCTCAGTCAAGGTTTCAATACATATAAAATTTTAATAAATATTCCCAAATTGCTTTTAAAGAATATAAATTGATATTTCTAGCAGCAGCATCTTAGAGCACTGTTTTTCTAAACATTCACCATCCTACTTTAACATTTTTGTCAATACATGAAAAAATCATATCCTGTTATTTCCATTTTCACACTCTCAATTTAAAGTGAAGCTGAATATTTTCCCATATGTTTAGGGAGCACCTTTATTTCCTTTACTATGAACTTTTTTTTCCATAACACTATATCAATTTTTAAGCAGAACTGAAGTCAATAGCAAATATTAACTGCTCAATCTTACACTATAAGCATCTACAACTGCCAGCAGCATTACCCCATCCTTGAAAACGTGTTTTTCATGCTTTATTCATTTCTGATGGGCTCTTTCCGAAATAGCTCCTCACAAAAAGTGTTACTCCATTTCATAATATTAAGTTGAAAACTTCTGGTATTTGATCATTTTTGACCTACAAAAACAATTTCCCATGGTTCAACCTAACATGTTCCCTAATAGTGGAAACAGAAGGTATTCTTAAAAACTAATTTTTGTATAGCATTTGTGCCTAAATAAAGATTGGGGGTTTTTCTGAGTAAGATTGACATCTCAGATGGTATCTAAGTTCACATGTGAAGACCATAGTTAAGTGTGAGGAATCGTATCTCACTTTGCATCTTATTTGACACTATGGTTTTTCTCTTCGTGTTTTGTTTTGTTGTTTTGTTTTTAAAGAATGGTGATAAAGCAGCATCCCCCAGTGAGCTCACATGCCCTCCAGGTTGGGAATGGGAAGACGATGCATGGGTGTATGACATAAATCGTGCAGTGGATGAGAAAGGTAACATTATAGATACATTATCAGGCAAGGGGCTTTGGAGGATGGCCCTGATGAGCCAGAGTGAAGTTTCTTGGGAAGGGAGGAGTCTGACCTCATTGGACATTCAGGTCATGTGGTTACATCTATGATTGTTCAGATACAAAATCTGAAGGACAGGCCAGTGCTTGGACAGGTATAGGATGAGGGTGGGAGCTGCCAAGAGTGAAGACTACAAGGTCACAGGAGGCCAGATGGCTGGACTTTGAGATGCCAGAGATCCAGGATGAAAATTTGGGAGAGAACTGAAGTGTAAATTTTCTCTATTCTAACCACACCCCATAGCCTCCGTGGAGACCGTAAAATACCTTTGAAGTCCTATTCAGCAATAACTCAGATTATTGACATAGCTTCTGCTAAGGCCGTTTATCCTTTCCTATGAACAATAATCTAATGTTAAATGAGCTATTACACTTGGAATTATCAAAAGAGAAAATATGATTTTTATTTCTTATAAGATGGAATAAAAAAGCTAACACTGATAAAGAAGATTTCAAATAAATTAAATTCCTTGCTTATCTCAATGCATACACCACACCTTGTGATGATAGCTAACAGTGATGATGCCCAAACCTCGTGCTGAGCGTGGCCCAGTTTTTTGCATGATTCTTTTGATTATTACTATTTTTAAAAATAGATTCTGTTTTATCTTTTAAAGTGGGGAAATTGGGCCATTGGTAGGTAGGTTTACCAACTTACAAGAAACCTTTTAGTATACAGCCAGTTTGTGGTGGTACTGAAATGTGAACTCAAGTTGTATGATTGATTACACAGACCACACACCCAACCAGCACCCACTCTGCCTCTTGTACTGTGCTTTATTCTCAGATGCACTCAGTTACCATGAATAACTGGAAGTATAAAAGTGGAGGAAAACCCCATGGCCACCAAGGAAGCTTTTTGAAGAGGGAGCCAGGGAAATAGTGCTATATTCAGTTTGGCTGAATTGCAGCAAAGTGAAAGGAACAGTGACATTCAGTCAAGACAGGAGAGAATATTTGGGGCTGGAGAGGGTGACTGAATGTTTCCTGCAAGTTTATTTGGTGATCTGGCAAATGCTTCTCCTTTGAATAACCATTCACAAACTCTGTTCCAGGCTGGGAGTATGGAATAACTATTCCTCCCGATACTAAGCCCAAATCCTGGGTTGCAGCAGAGAAAATGTATCATACTCATAGACGACGAAGGCTGGTCCGAAAACGAAAGAAAGATTTAACACAAACCACTTCAAGTACTTCAAGGGTAAGAGGGGCAGTGGAAGGGAGCTGGGCTGGGGGCTCTGCCCTCTAGTCCATACAGAATTCCAGTTACCTCAACTATTTCCTCTTAAACCATTTGCTAATCAAGGGCTTAATGCCCAGCTCGAGTTCTGCTTCCTACCCCGATCGGCAACAACAGCATCACCGGGAATTTGTTAGAAATGCTCTGCTGATTTGGGAACTTTGGTAGCATAATGAACTACTGGCAATAGAGAAGGACTTGGAGTAAGATATGTAAGGATTCAAATCCTGGCTTCATTTTCTTTCTCATCTGCAAAATGGGTATAATATCATGCTTTGAATTAGAGCACGGTAAGCCTTAAGTGGATTAATAATTAAGTGGGATAATAATACGTGTAACAATGATCAGTGGTGTATTTTGTATTATCTTCTTTAATACTAGATACTGAATTGCATTTTATCCCCATTTTATGGATAATGCTCACAGAAATTAAATAGACTTGCTCTGGGCCACATGTCTAGTAAGTGATAGAGTCAGTGTTTGAACCCAGGCGAGACTAATTCCCAACAGGAACTCTGTCTGTCCCACAAAGCTCCTGACTCATAGAGGTGTAATGAATGAAGTTCCTTTTTATTAAATGGTGAGCTTCTTGGTATCCTCCTTGCCAGCTCAGAAACTTATTCCTAATGAATAATGGAGTAGAATGAATGAGCTGATCAGTGAACATTTGTAGTTTAATTATTCCTGTCCAGATGGGGTGAGAAATTTCTAGAGGCACTTGACTCTGGACTCCCACATGAGAGCAAAAAGGTAAAGGGGAAAGAACACTGAGCCACCTGTCAGAAGACCACAAACTTGGCCCAGTTTAACCAAAAAGTGTTGTGACTTCGATCATGTTCCTTAATCTGCCTCACTCCTCGTCACGTGAACTGTTCTATTTAATTGCCACTATTACCACTACTAGCAGGCCAATTACAAGATTATGCTTGACCTGAATTTTATGTTTATTCAAAGTTGAAAAACAGGCCCTACAATTATTATATAATAACCTACATGGCACTCTTATTTCTGCAATTATAAATATTATTCAGTATTATTTTACATGTATTAAATCTTGTCATACTTTTAAGATATTTACTTAAAACCTCCACCACTAACATGTCAGATACATGAAGGCAAGGACCCTGTCTATCTTTCTCTTCATTGCTTCCTCAGCTCTTAACACAATCCCTGTCACATAGTAGGCACTCATATTTGTTGAGTGAATTGAATAGAACATTGAAAACTGAAATAATTTATATATAGGGTTTTTTTTACAGCAATAATATACCCTGATCTATCACATAATTATTTGTTATGCCAGCTATTAGCTTAACCAAGATATTTAAACCCTGGGGAGGGTGGTGTCATTTTTTACCTCCATATATAAAATGGAGATAATAATGGTTTCCAAACTGTATCACAATAGCCCTGTTTTCTTATGAGCTAATGAAGTGAGAAAATAGAAAGCAACTTGAGAAAGAATCAGTGTTTTACCCACCCAACCTCCCTGCAAAGTCTGAGTGAGGCGCCCCTGCTTATAGTATAGCTCCACCTCGGCAACATCTCATTCCACCTCCATTGCCTGGTTAGCCCTGAATTCCCTTGTAGTCTATCGGCTCTACAAGGGCGGGCAGCCTGCTACTTTGTTCTTGGCTATATCCTGATTCTTAGCACAGCTGTTGGCACAGAGATGATTTTCAATACGTACATTTATTTGTTGATTGACCGAATAGTCTGCTTTATCAATATAAGGATGACAATGATGATCATTAAAATTTTTACTGTTGTTTTAGGCCATGGAAGAATTTGAAGATCGTGAGGGCTGGGAATATGCTTCTTTAATTGGCTGGAAATTTCACTGGAAACAGCGCAGTTCCGATACGTTTCGCCGCAGACGCTGGAGGAGAAAAATGGCTCCTTCAGAAACACATGGTGCAGCTGCCATCTTTAAACTGGAAGGTGCCCTTGTAAGTAGGAAGTAGCCAAAGCTCAAACAATATCGGTGTATGGAAAAGGTATGAGTGTTCAAAACAATACCACGAACTCCATAGAAGTCCCTCCTCTACTGCAATACTGCAAATAATTTGGGAGGTCACACATCTTATGAGTTTAGTCATTTTTGTAGAATGAATACACCTTTAACATATGAAAGTTCTAAGAAGTCCTACTGAAGACACCTATTTAACATTGTTTCACCTAGCATTTTCCAAATCAAATATATATCCCCAAACCCTTGTTTCAAGTGATAGCTGTTAACATCCTAGGCATTGGTTTGTTAGATCACAGCTTGTAAACTACAACTGTTCAGCAAAACAAGAAAGTTAAACATACAGATGTGAAAGGGGGGAAACAGAAGGATGGCTCACAGAATTAGAGAACAATTTATATAGAAGCACAATAAAGAAGACAGGGAGGGAAAGAAAAGCAGAAAGGTGGCATGACTAAGAAAATGATGGTGGTGGATCTGAAACAATGTGGTGGTCAGGAACCATTTCCAAACACAGCCTATTTTTGTGTTTCTGCATGCTGACCCTGCTTTGGTTTTCTTCTGCTGCTCTTTCTCTCTCTCCTCCCATCCTTTTAATACACTTTTCTTTTTCTTTCAGTGGCAGGGTTTGGTAAACCTGGACTCTAGCTAGAAGGTCTGGCTTCAGCTTCCTGCTCTCTCTCTTTCCAGCCAAATGACCTTAGGGAAGTCACTTACTGTCCTGAGCAATATTCATTTCCCAAAACGACGTGATTGCATGAGGAAAACCTCTTGTAACAGCCACCATTCCTTCCGTTTGTTCGTAATTCTTACCTCTTTCTTTTTAGGCATTGTTAATTGATTTTTCTGCCTCGTTAGGGTGCAGACACTTCTGAGGATGGAGATGAAAAAAGCATGGAGAAGCAGAAGCACAGTGCCACCACTGTGTTTGGAGCAAACACCCCCATCGTTTCCTGTAATTTTGACAGTACGTTTTACATATGTATTTGTACATTCTAATATTACGACTTTTTTTTCAAAAAAACTCTTTAAATCACCAAAAACAATAAAATGTACTTTTATTTTCATCATTTAATGAAGAGGATCTTTAAAAATACAGCTTGAAAATTTATATTTGGGATAGAAGGTGGTCAAATTACTAAATTTTACATACTGTGTCCAATATATACTCATTCTATTAACCCCCCCTCCCCAAAGATGATTTTAATTAGAAATAAAAAGATTTACAAAGTTGTGTAAATATTGACTTCAATGATAACCTTCAGGAATTTTGAAATGAGGCATACCCACTCTGTAATAATAATAGCCAATAGTTATAAAGGTCTTAGCATGTGCCAGGAACTGGACCTATAGTAACTCATTTAATCCTGATAATAACCCTAGAAGGCAGGTACTATTTTTGTCTCCATTTTACAGCTGAGAAGCCAAGGTGCAGAAAAATTAAATAACTTGACTAAGGTCTTACAACTTGTAAGAGACAGGACTTGAACTCACGTAGTCTGGCTTCTAGAATCTGTGCAGAGAATCACAATACTATCTCTCAAATTATGTGTGTGTGTGAGAGGGGGGGCATGTTGAGTGGGGTGGAGATGTATATGCATTCATATAACACGGATAAGGAGTGTAAAGACTTTGAAATATCAAAGAAACTTTTAGCAAATAACCGTTTCCTAGATCTGGTGCTGACATCGTCTCTAGGAAGTCCTATTTCTATAACTCTTGGGGACCCAGTTTCATTTTAAAGGTCAGTGATGACTGGCAGTACCCTGAATCCAGGTAGTTGACACCAGGAGTAATGTTCTCCTGATTGTCACACTTGCACTGAGCTTACTGTAGTTTTTTTTAAATGTTTCATTTTACAGGAAACAACTACTTTGGGAGGACTTGTGCTCACCATTATATGTGTTCTTTACAGTGGAGAAGTAGATTTGACCTTTTCTGAAACATGTATTCTCTCCAAATATTCCAGAAAAATCGCAATTTACAGTATTATGTTTCTTGTCAGTAACCTCCATTCTGTTCTCTTTAGGAGTCTACATTTACCATCTGCGCTGCTATATCTACCAAGCCAGAAACCTCATGGCCTTAGACAAGGATAGCTTTTCAGGTAAAGAGAAAAAATTTCCATCTCACACGTTATTACATAGCAGGCTAGCTTGAGTCTGTTAGTCATCAAGTGGATGCTTTTATTCATTTCTAACAACAAAAAGCATTTCCACTTTGAGATGAGTTTGATATGCATGAAGTAAATTGCTTAGTCATTAGGTCAGTAAGCACTGAGCACAATGTTGAGTACTGTTGCTGGGAGCTGGAGGTACATAGAACATATGCAGCCTTTTAATACTAATTACCATTAATTGATTAAGTAATAAAAAGTACCAAGAAGAAAGGCAGTTTCTGCTTTCCATTTAAACACATAGTTATGTACATATACCTTGGACTCTTGGGTTGGTTGGTAAGTTAAAATCATACGCACACACACACATTTATATATACACACACACGTGTGTGTGTGTGTGTGTGTGTGTGTGTGTTTCTCTCAAGTTGACAAAAAGGTCACAAATTCACCTATTTATCTACAGCACAGCCTTGAAGGAGTTCAGAATCCCATCTTGACTCTGTGCTGCCTGCTCCCCGAATTCTCAGCACTGTAAAACCATGAGGCTTCATCCCCCTCACACTGACACCCCCCAGAAAATTTTGTTGCCTTTGGACTGGTTCTGAGGGGAAGGCAGTTGGTGGGAGCAGGGGAAACCTGCAGCCTGGCGTTTGTGCTGTTGCTAGTGGGACCCTGAATGTCTGGGGGAGCATTCCACTGTAGGACCTCGAAGCCGGCAGAGCTTCCCTGTGCCTTCTATGGAAGCAGCTCTTAAAGCAGTTGCCTGACACTCTGGTGTACTCACATCAGTTGTGAGGTGTCTTCCAAGCGTGTGAACGATTTCCTCTTACAAGTGAGAGCGGGTTCAAAGTTACGGTATCCCCACCGTGGGCTGCTCCAAAATGATTTTTGAAGACATTTTCAAATATTCACCACCAGGGGGCACTCAATCATTGAAAACCAAAGAATCCTATCAAAATTCTTGACACGTTGCATGAAACTCAAAGCACATTCCCTTCAGTTTGAGATATAAGATACATCATTGCAGCAAAAGCAAAAAGACCCATTCATATGATGCTGCAATGCTAAAAACTAAGCACCCTTCTGGCTTATGTATAATAAACAGCCTTAGGCTAGACATTAGGTTCTTTTTCTGATAGGTCAGCTCCAGGCAATTGCAAAACGTTTTGGTGAAATTATTTAGCATGGAAAAGAAATGGATAACTTTTTTTTTCTTCTCTTTTAAAAATCTTTATTAAGGTATAATTGAAAACGTTATATATTTAAAGTATACAATGTAATGAATTGATATACATTGTGAAAGGGTTCCCACAATTGAGTTAACACATCCAACAGCTCACACATTTATCTTTGTGTGTGTGTGTGTGTGTGTGTGTGTGTGTATGAGAACCCTTATGTTTTACTTTTATAGCAAATTTTAATTCTACAATACAGTGTTATCAACTATAGTTACCATGTATACATTAGATCTTCAGACCTTATTTATCATTAGAACCAAAATCTGTGCCCTTTTACTAACCTCTCCCATTTTCCCCTCCACACAGCCCCTGGCAATCACTATTCTACTCTGTTTCCACAAGTTTGACTTCTAAGAGGGATTCCACATATAAGTGATACCATGTACTATTTGTCTTTCTCTGACTGGCTTATTGTCCATAGCATGATGTCCTTCAGATTCATCCATGTTGTCAAAATGGCACGAATTACTCTTTCTTTTTAGGCTGAATTATATTCCTGAGTGTGTGTGTCCCACATTTTCTTTATTCATTCATCCATAGGTTGCCTTTTTATTTTGTTGATGGTCTCCTTTGCTATGCAGACGTTTTTTAGTTTGATATAGTCCCACTTGGTTATGTTTGCTTTTGGTGTCAAATTTTAAAAAATCATTGCCAAGCCAATGTCAAGGAGCTTACCCACTATGTTATCTTCTAGGAGTTTTATGGGTTCAGACTTTGGCCATGGCCCTACTTTTATTCTCTCTTTCTCTTTTAGATCCCTATGCTCATGTCTCCTTCCTCCACCGAAGTAAAACCACTGAGATCATCCACTCCACTCTGAATCCCACGTGGGACCAAACAATTATATTTGATGAAATTGAAATCTATGGAGAACCACAAACAGTTCTACAGAACCCACCCAAAGTTATCATCGAACTTTTTGATAGTGACCAAGTGGTAGATAATTTAGAATTTCTAAGATGGCTTGGGGGATGATGGAGGTTTATATGTTTGTTGTTGGGGAATTAAGGATTATTTGTTTCTCTAGGGCAAAGATGAATTTTTAGGACGAGGCATGTGCTCTCCTGTGGTGAAACTAAACTCAGAAATGGGGGTCACGCCCAAACTTCTCTGGCACCCAGTAATGAATGGGGACAAGGCCTGTGGGGACGTCCTTGTAACTGCAGAGCTGATTCTGAGGCACAAGGTACTTGTTGAATTCTTACTCATATGTTCTTTCAGAATAGCTGCTTCAAACACTTGTTAATAAGTCCAGGCACTGTTTACTTGAACTAAAGGGAGGCGTTGACATTTTCATGTTTGTTTCATAGGATGGCTCCAACCTTCCTATTCTCCCCTCACAAAGGGCACCAAATCTATACATGGTCCCCCAGGGGATCAGACCTGTGGTTCAGCTCACTGCTATTGAGGTATGCTGCTGCTGCTGCTGCTGCTGCTGTATGTGTGTGTGTGTGTTGTCTTGTTTTGTTTTGTTTTGTTTTGTTTTGTTTTGTTTTGTTTTTAACCAAATCCAATGGATGTGGCTGTGGAACTGGAATCTTTCATATAGGAAATGGGATCTTGCTGTTTGCAACTTACTATAGAATGTGTCCAAATTTTGAAGTATTCATTGAATTAGAAGGCTTCTCAAAGCAATAAGAACAGGTCAATTCTAGCATTATGGAGGGAATCTAGAGTTCTCACTTATTGAGAGCCAGGAGATTTCTGAGTTTCCCTGAGTCACCTGGAGAACTGGGAGGGAAAGACAGGCTCAGAACAACATGTGCAGAGAGCATGGACCCAAGAGGGAGACAGAGGTGGAGAGTGGGGAGGGAGAAATGGGAAAGGGTGACATGTCAGACAATCCAAACAGGCCGATGGAGCTAACCAGGTAACTTGATGGACAGTGTCTGGCCTCTTATCGAGGGCTTCCCCTTGTGCAGTCAAACAGCTATTGGTATTTCTGTTCTCAGGCTGTCTTACTAAGCGTTCTCAAAAAGAGTGAATCAGATGGCTTCAAACAACAGCTATCATTTTGAATGCTTGTATGTCGGACACTGTCAAAAAGTTTACACTTGATCCTCACAATAACCCTACAAGAGATAATACTATCAATCCTATGTGTAGATGAGACAGAGTGTGTTTATAATAACTAACTTGCCAGAGTTCACATGGCTATTATATGGCATAGCCAGGACACTGCTCTGCTATTTTCCCAGTTTAGGCAGGGGAAGGGAAAGGGCAAAGCCACTTTCTTTGGCCTATAGGCTACTAGGATAATATTCTCAGAGATTTCAAGCAAATCTGCACAAGTCACTCAAAGAATTTACCAATTAGTAAGAGAGAATTTCCCCTTTTTAATATTATTTTTAATATGCTGGGTTTGCTTCCCTTCTCTTTATGTTGTTTTCTTAGATTCTGGCTTGGGGCCTGAGAAATATGAAGAACTACCAGATGGCTTCTATCATGTCTCCCAGTCTCATTGTGGAGTGTGGAGGGGAAAGGGTAGAATCAGTGGTGATTAAAAACCTTAAGAAGACACCCAACTTTCCAGGTTCTGTTCTCTTCATGAAAGTGGTACAGTATCCAGACTCTAATATTCTATGTATGTTGAGTAGCTGAATTTTATTTGCAATATGAATATATACATCACACACACACACACACACAGTTTATAAATTTACGAAGTCTGACAATAAATAGAAAAACTTTTTGCACTCAGCTTTTCCCCCTTAGATTCTTACATTAAAGCTTTACATAACCCTAGTGACACAGAAATATCTATGAGCAATACTAATGTATTCCTTCAACAAACATTCTATCTGTCCAGTTACCTAATCTAGGCTCTTGGTCAATACCCTGAGGGCAGAATATCACCCCTCCTTTGTGTCCCTGCAAGTGTACATGGGCCAAAATCCTCCAGATAGGGACTGGCTGTCTGGGGAAGGGGCAATTATGGAGAAACCCATATGGGGTAGTGGGGTCATGCCCTAACTACCCATGACCTTGAGAAGCCTCTAGACATCCACTTTGTTGCATAGACATTACCCTCTGGCTATTAGAAATGTGACAATTTCAGATCCAGTTCACAGTTTCCCATCATAAACCCCATAATACTTTAGAACAAGAAGAGGTCACCCAGTCTCTCCATAATCCTTAACTTAAAAAAATAAAATCTTTCTTTTTTACTCTACTATATAAGAGAGATTAAAACAAAGGCCTTTCTTCAGCCTAATGAGGTAGGAGGTTCAGAGCCTTCTAATTGCTTTCTCCATCCATGTTATTTGATGTCTCCAACATACCTGCTCTTGAACTCTAGAGTCCTGTGGTTTAGCTGCTCCTTTTACAGATGAGAAAACTGAGACCTAGAAAAGGGAAATGCCTTATCCAAGTTCCACCATGAGTGTCAGGCCACACCTTCCACACTGCAGTCGCTGCTTTAAGACTCAACAGCAGCAGCTGCAGCTTGGAGCTAGCTGCAGTCACATCCCCTGCATTTAATCCTCAACCCTGCAAATAGGCATTTTCAGGGCTCTTACACCCACTTTGGAAGAAACCGAGAGGTTAAGTGATTTATACAAGAGGACACAGATAGCAAGTAGGAGACTATAGTCCAGATTTAGGTCTCTCCCACTCCAAATCCCATGCTCTTCCCCATCCAGCCCTGCAGATGGACCATCATCTGGGTGCTCTGAGCCAGAATCCCAAAGTGGTCACCCCTGGGCCACTCCACCCATCCTTGTCCACTCCCGAGCCCCTCCCCCACCTCCCAAGCTCTAGTCTGGAATCTAGCTCCAGCCAGCATTGGTGAAGAAAGCCTGTCAGTTGAGCCTCGCTCCTCTT
>PVKE010009101.1:0-45792 GCA_004027555.1 Craseonycteris thonglongyai | reverse complement strand
TAAGATCACAGCAGACCCATGCTCAGGGGGCAGCTCCAGGGGTGGGTGAGCAGGAGAGAAGGGGTCCCCACTTTTAACCATCTGCTGACCTTAAAATGTGCAGGTGATTTCTCCTCTAGCATCTGCATGTGCCTGTGGGTTGGGGGTTGGGGTGGCAGTTTAGGTTTCTAGGGCATGAACTTCATTTGACACCAGTGCGTCTTAGAAACACCCACCAGAATTCCAGATTCAGCACTTCCCAGTGCTTACCAGCTGTGTGACCTGGGGAGGGCTCTAAAATCTTCAGTCTCCAACTCCCCTGTCAAAATTAAAACAACAACAAAAAACAAAACAACAAACAAACCTTTGTTGTATATCTTAAGAAATTCTGAGGATTAAATTCTGATGTAGTTACATAGAAACAAAGTGTTATTTTTTAAGACTCTTCCAAACACTTGAATCTTTTAAACTGACTCTTAAGCCAATTGTAAGTGATGATGTTACAGTACTGTACAATAAAGTAACTAAATGAAGTCTTCAGACAAAATTGGTGTTCAAGAAATACTTGTTGAATTTGAAGATGCTCTAAGAAAAACAAGAGTGGGCGGGGATGGGGTGGGGGCCATTCTTCTCCTGACCTGGCGTGCCGGGTGTCCCTGTAAGTCATGTGACGGCCAGAACCAACTCTAGTCCACCAAACCCATTGCTGCGTGTTCCTGTCCCGTCATCTCTCAACCACACCACCAGTAGAGCAAACCCTCCGTCAAAATACCCAAACTCCTCCTGCCTGTATGCCTGCTCAACTCCTATAACCCCAGGCTGACGGGAAAAGGAATGGTTGTGTAGAAGCAGCCCTAGAGTCTCCACCCACTGAGGCCAGAGCGCCCAACAAACCACATTCCAGGAATCTAGCCCCCCCTTTTCAAGTAGCACCAAACTCCAAACTTAAAAACCAAACACTGTTTCAGTTTCCAAACTTCTAGATGCTAGGGCCTTCTCCCTCATTCTATTCCACCCTCAGATTTGCAGGGCACAATCAATGAACAAAGGAATGATCAATCCTTTCCAGATTCAAGTTATCATCCATCTACCTCTGGCCCACGTGCTGATTCACCCGAGACCCATCATTTCCCTGCTCTTCATATTTCCTCTCTATCCTCATCCACCTCAAACACCATCTATAAGAACATCTCTATTGTTTCCTCAGTATAATGTGAGCTTTCAATAACGACTAAGGTTTACAATAAGAAGGATCAACTATACAAGTTGGGCCATTCTACCATAACAGCGCCCCTGGAATGAAAGTTCTAAACATATGAGTACATGAGATTTGTACTGAAATCCTTTCTAGGTAAAAGGGGGCTGCTCGTTATTATCAAGAGTGGTCCTTCCCACATAAATGTAGGCACCACATGCCCTTTGGCACATCTGTGGCAAGCAAACTGTGCATCAAGGTCTAAAAACTAACAGGAGTAGGAAAAAAGCAACATTAATGGTATTCTTTGTGTGTGAAAGAAACGATGGTTTTTAGTATATGCTTTTAGCACATCTTACATTAAAAGGTAGACGTGTTATCTTTTTATTCTTTTTGAATGTCATTTTATTGAAATATGCTGTCTGTCTATGGTTTTAAAAGAGGTTTTTTTTTATAAGTAGCTTCTGCTCTATTATGTAGAGATGAAATTTATTAACTTAATACCTTATAATCAGGGCTGAAATCATATGTATTAAATCAACTTTTAAAATTATGTTGTTTTATGTAGTCCAACCTAGCTAAAAGCATACATGGTTACGTGGTGGCATAATTTGGGAATAATGATCCATTCCATACCACAATTTACCAAAAATGACGTTATTCAATTAATTTTTATTCTCTTGTATACCTCTTCTCTTCTTTTCTTCATCTTCAATGGCTTTTTGCAAACCGTGATCTATAATTTTTGAGTCTTTGTTGTGTTTTAGGCATTGTTTTAGGAGCTTTCAGTATTTCATTTATTTCTTGCAATAACCCTCTTAAGTAGTTACCATCGTTATGCCCAACTTTCACAAGGGACAATGACACTTGAGGAGATTAAATATTTTACCCAAGATCATAACAAATCTTAGGATTCAAATCCAGACCTAACCCCCATATTCTTTCATGGTGGCCAGTATACACTAAAATACATGTTTTATTTTACTTATCTTATTTACCTATTGCTGCATAAGAAATCACAATCATTTGCTTAAAACAATGATCATTCATTTCACCCTTGAATCTGCAATTTGGGCAGGGTTCAAGGGGGGAAGGCTAGCCTCTACCCACACAGCTTCAGTCAGCTGGGACAGCTCAAGGGGTGGAAGGAGTGTGTTAGAGATCCACAGCCAGGACAGCTCACTCTCCTGGCTGGCTGTCCCCTTCTTTCAAAAGGGTATTTCCATGGGTGACTGGGTTCTAAAGAACAAATGTTTCAAAACACCAAAAGTGAAAGTGGCCAACTTCTAAAAGTCTGGACCCAGAAACGATGATGTACCATTTCTTCCACATTCTATTGGCCAGAAACAGTCCAAGACCCTGGATTCAAGGACACACGTCATAGATTCTACCTATCAAGGGGCCAAAACATTTGGGGGCCCTGTGACAAAACCCCCACAGCTGGTAAAATTTCCAGATCAGCATGATTTCATTAGTTTGTGAAATTCCTATTTTATGAATGTTCTTAGCCTCCGTGACTTTGTAGAAAAATACCTCCAAACAGCAGCTTCTCAGAAGTGACAAGGTCTGGATCTTATTTCATTTTTTCTAGATATTCTCCTCACTGGTTTTGAAATTACTTCTGATGATTTAGACTCCTAACAAAGACCCTAGCCTTAAAGAGAAAATCCTAATTTTCATGTCTTCTTTTCAGTGTTTCCAGCAAATTTTCTGTTTTCTTTAACATCTGCTATTTTTGGTTAACTTTATTGCTTTTTATCATACAATGACCTCAGTCGTTTCTGAACTCCATTTTAATTAAAGAATTTTCTAGAATATTGTAAACTGATTGTAATCTGCTGAAGCTACATTCTTTGCTTAGCAACTAATTAGTAGGCAGGTTGTACCATGTGCATATAGAGTTTCAGTCTATGTAACAGCTTCAACACATGTTCCTTCTTTAGAAAGTAATGATTCTACCAGTTCTGTCATCTGGGCAAGAAAATGTCTCACCAATTATTTCTTGGGCAAAATTTTCCTTTCACTGTGGCTTGTCTTCTCTGCTCTGTCCAAACAAAATAAGACCCAAGCCTTTTGGGTCTTTGTTGCTGGCACTGACCCATTCAGTCCTTCATCCCACAGTGTTCACAATTGCAAATGCTCCATCCTCACCCACAGCAGGCATTACTAATTAATCACCGCTCTCTTTTTGTGGCCCCAAAGCATTTGCTGCTGCAAAACATTTTGGTTAGCCAGCTGCTACCGATCAAGCAACCAGTCTTATTTGACTTGTAGGGTATATACTTTTCCTCTGCTCTCTGGAACACCTCATTTTCTTCAGTGAGGACAATCAACTTATCTCACAAATATTGTTGTGAATTCTTTGTTGTTACTGAATAACCCTTCCTGCTGCTGAGCCCCGGCCTCTATTCTCTGAGATACCTAAAACCACAGTTTGTACCCTCTGTAGTGCTGGCTGTTCCCAGTCCCTGGACCCCCCAGTGAGCTCAGCCAGGAAGCATTTCATATCACTTCTAGCTCAACCCTCTGAGTCTTAGGGTCAAACCACTCTGGCAGCTATACTGGCCCTGGCCTGGGTTCTAGTCCTTTGTAACTTGTCCTAGGACCTCAATCCCATTTCAGGATTCTAGAGCTGGGATCCTGCCTTGACTTTCTGCCAGATACTCCCTACTATCCTCTGCCCTCACCCCCATATGTCCATGAACCTTTGTCTTACCTTCATTCTTTGCACCTGTCCAAACTCCTCCAATTATTATCTGAATAACTTCCAAGTTATTCTTCTGATACTCAAGGAAATTAAACAGATTTTAGTATATGCTTTGTTCACTTGCTGAGTAACCTTTTATATCAGACGCTTAAGTACCAAATGCTTTTTCTTCAAAAATTGTGCCTCTCTTTTGGATTTAGACTTGGGTTCTCATCACCTAGGGCTAGACAGCTTCCTCCTAGCAACTCCACTACAGTAGAAAGGTCTACTTCTCACATTTGATACACCTTGGTCTTTCCATTTTGACTAAATTTGACTAGATCAGGCCTGACTAGGTTATCAGATAGGACAGTTTGATTTCAATTATTCCAATTGGCCTTTGCATGCAAACATCCCTCTTCCAATCATAGTGTTTGGAAGATGGATGAGTCTAAAGACAGCAGTATGTATCCCTTTGGCTCTCTCCACACTAACCAGTTAGGAGTCTGATAGTATACAATGGGCATCTCATAAATAGTGCAGCTGATGCTCAGAACAGAATGTAAAGGAAATATATTAAGTGGCAAGAATCCCTCTGAATGACACTATACATAATGGATCAAGTAGGCATGATGACAGACAGCCTTTCAATTTTGTGTTTCCATTTCGGAGTTAGAGTCTGTAATTACTGTCAGAGTAAGAAATCTGACATCTGGGCTTTGTTCTTTGTGTTGAGTGTACCCATGTCAAAACCTTTGATATATTTTGGATTGAAAATGGGATTTCTAGGAAGTATTTCATCAGAAGTGGGCATGATTCCCTTGGAACTGCATACAAAGTTGCAGTTTTTCATCCTTTTATTAACCTTCTATCTCATAACTCCTTTTCCTAATTATTCATCAGCCAACATACTTTAATCTGCTTAATAAATCTTGCTTGATTTCAACAGCAAAAAAAAATATGACAGAAGCTAAAGCTTTGAAGAAGCTTTACAAAGGTGCCTATCCTAAGTTAGTAACATCAGATTTTCTCCTCCATTGATTGTACATAACTCAGCACCTATATATACCTTTGAGACACTTACTACGAGTTTTACATTTATTTAAATCATATATGATCATTAAGAGCAAAACTTAAAAGAATTTTTTGAGTTGAAAGAACTTGAAGTTTATTCTAGCAAAGCCAATTACATTGTAGATAACTTCCTGTTATTCTGTAGCAATTGCATCAGCTGTCATTTTAAAAGGGGTTTGAGTTTGTATTTCTTTTTTTTTTTCCAGTTGTCTATTGCTGCATTTCATGCTACCCCAAAACTATGAGGTTTAAAAGAACTTATTATTTCTAGAGAGATGAAGGGACTCTCCCCAAGGTCTGCTAAAACTCCTATAAAAGTATGCAAATGCTGATATTAGATATAGTGCCTGCTGTTATATATAAGGACTGCTGTGCCTTAGAGCTCACTGTCTTCTGTGTATTAAGACACTTGGCCATGGTATAATTTGGGCTATGTCAAACTAGCCATCAAATTTAAGCGAGTGAATAAAGGATTGCACTGCACAAATGTTAAAGCTGAAATAAGTAAATATTCATGTTGGGAGAGAAGCCCTTCTTCCTCTAAATGGAGTCTCTTCTGGGGTGTATGACTCCTGGCCTCTCTTTACCCCCTTCACTGCCCTTCCCAGATGTGGGTGAAGGGCATCAGGGTGACAATATAGGATGAATAAGCCAGGCAAGCTCCACCCCATGCTCACTCTTTTCCTGGGACTGACCAGCCCACAGAGAGAGCATGCAGGTTATGCTCCGTCTTCCAGGCTCAATTTTCATGGGTAGATTCTCTGGGGCCCCCCAGTACGTGGGTGGAAGAATGTCTAGTTTGGGGTTTAGTATTAGGAAGCACAAACACGTTCTCCATTATTATCTTTATCAGTAAAAATGAAGATGTTTTGATCTCCTATCTGCCAATTCTTTGGTCATTTTTTCTCAGTTCAGAATCTGGGAGGTTCAGGAAGGGTGTTACTTACAGAGTACCTGCCCATCCTCAACAACTTATCCTCATCATCACAACCATGATCATTAACACTTGTAGAGCACTGTCCAGACTACTAGTTTACCCATTTTTCATGCATTATCTCATTCAATCTAATGAAAACAAAGGTCAAACTACACAATATACTGCGTAGTTTGCCTTTGGAGTTGGCGCCATTAATCCCTCCTCTCTCTGCAAGCACATCCTCTCCTCACAGGAAGAGACGGCTCTATTCCTCTCGCCTTGAACCTACGCTAGCCTTACAACTTGCACAGACAGAATGCAGCGAAAGTGACATTCTGGGACTTCCAAGCTCAGGCCTTAGGAGGCTCAAAAACGACCACTTCTATTTTCTTGGAAGCCAACCCCCTTCATTGAATCCTGAACTTGATGCCTGAATGACAAGAGAAAAGCTGGAGAGAGCGAGCCCTCATGGAGGAGCCAAACACATGCACGAAGCCGTCTTCAACCACTCAACCCCACCCAGGCTTAGCTGAACACCATCAAGTGAGTATGGCAGCTAACAGCATATAACACAGAACCACCTTCTTCCGCAGGCCAAGCCTAGCCCCAATTCCCAGACATCCAATTATAAGAAAAGATAAATTGCTGTGTTAACTGACAAAGTTTTGGGGTGGGTTAATATCACCCATAAACAACTAAAACAGAAATAAAATGCAAACTGGCAGACGCCCTTTACAATGGCAAATGGTGTCACTGCTTTGGTGCAGCTAGAATTTTAAAAGATCTGTCAAGGACTTACTAAATCATAAGTCACGATCTATTTGTATGTAGCCTACCTGTATGTTCCCAGTTAGGCTTTCTTTTAAACATCATTCTAAATGAGCCACATTCAAATGACACAGGGTATCACCTCAAGACTGGGCTCCACTCTTCTTGAAAGGGATAAAAGCTCTTCATTAAACAATCATCTTTTCCTACAGCATGCAGAGAGCTCATTATCTCACTCTGCCTCACATGCGATTAACAGGTAGGATAGTTTCTACACCCAGGCTCTATGCGTTGGTCTGAGAGCCGCCACCAAGCCCTCACTCTGAGCCCCTAAGGTGGCTTACTCTTTGCTTGTGTCCCTTTAACACTCTGCTCATATTTTAAAACAGTGCCCATCACATGTATGATATTATTTATGAACGCTGCATGAGAGCACAGCCTTGCCTGTTTCGTTACTGCCATATTCTAAGCACGAGAACAGTACTCCGCATGGAGCAGGTGCTTCAGGCATATTCACTGGTTGAGTAAGTGAATGAGTGACCTTGCCTGCTTCCCCCTGGACTAGATACCGTTTCTGGTGTTCAGTATCCACGATCACTTCCTTTCACTCCCTCCCTCGTGGTATAAGGGCTGGAAGCCTGAAGTTCTCAGTCATACGCTGTGTCAGGGTCCAAATGCAATCGGTGTTCTGCCACAGGGATGTACCTGCGTGAGATCCGTAGGGGAAGGGGAGCTGGGAAGGTTGTCAGCCACCGGCTATGGTGGCCGATGTGCGGTTTCAGCAGATGTGTGTGTTTGTAGAAGCGGGTCAGCTACCCAGTATCCAGTGGCAGCTGTGACACCAGCAGTGGCTTCTGCTGTTTCTTGCCCTTTGGGTGATGGCTTTGGCAATGTCACCCAAATGTCCCGTGATGTCCCCATCACTCCTCAGGTCCTTACAATGACCTTTCAGAGCACCTAGTAGCCTGAAGTACCTGGAATACTAAGTGATAAGCCTCTACAGACTACATCCCTTGAAGGCAGGAAATGTCTTATTCATCTGTACATCCCTACACCTGGAGCATCTGGATCACACTGGAAACTAATAATAATAAAGGTAATAAGAATAAGAAACATTTATTTAATGTTTACTATGTGCCCAATGCTGTTTTAAGTGCTTTACATCTATCACCTTACTCAATCTACTTAATAACCCTGCGAAGGCGGTGCTGCTATTGTCCTCTTTTACAAATTAGGAAACTGAACACAGAGAAGTTAAGCAACTTGCTCAAGAAATCACAGCATTACATGGTGGACCAAGGAGTGAAATCCAGGCAGTTTGGCCTGCAAGCCTGCAGTTGTATCTCATACTCGCTTCTTGCCTGAATAATGTTTGCTGAAGGACTTGAAGATACAACCACTGCCATTTTAGAACTGGTTTTTGTATATGTCCTATTGGTATTTATCACAAAGGAGAATATCCTGAACTGCTATTTTAAAACTCTCCCTCTTTAAAGATGTTCCTGAGTTATCAAAACAGCTTTGTCTGTATATGTACACACAGGCACATATTCGTTCACTGTGCTCAACTGTATTTTTTTTCCTCACTACTCAATAAAACAGTGAAAAAACAAAAAAAAACAAACAAGAAGGAGCACTGGAAATAACTAACATTGTAAGAAAGGTAAGAAGAACCATGGTGAAGAATACGCATAGGTTTCATATGAATTTCTTCACACACATCTTTCTGCCCATTGTCTGGGAGCATTTGCTAAAGCAAATGGTCACTGGCTGCAGCAACTGTAGCAAACATATTTCTCTCCTCACTGTGTCTTCTGCCAAAACGGAGAACAAGCTTTTCTACCAAAACTCCAAAGACATGGTGTGAAGTCAGGAAAGATACAAAGACACAAAAAGTAAAAAACGGGTGTGGAAACTGACTGACCATCTGACCACTCATGTTGTGGACATAAGTGCACAATCCTCAAAGAGGACCAGTGCATAGATCTGGGTGAGGGAACAATGCACACAAATAAGTGTGAGAGTGAGTATCTTTCTCACAAGTACAGTAGCCTGGGCATGGTCATCACTCACTACTCCTCAAGGGAGAAGCATCTTCATTGGACCGATGCACTTGGAAGGACAATCTGAGCACTGAGAAGTTAGCTCTTCTGTTCTCTCCTGTAAGTAAAGCTGTTGTTCTTCTCTGCTCCTCCATGTCTTGCATATTAAAGGGGTCAGCTCTGCCTATGGGCTGGGGAAGGAGGCAGGTCTGTGCCCTGTCTATTGTTGAGAGTGACTTAGAGCATGTGTGCCATTCTGAAGTTCAGGATTGGGAAACCTACTCTTCTAGAGTTAAAAGCCACATTCCCCAATAAAGGTCCACAGCCCTTACTGGCAATTCCAAAACCCCGGAAGTGTTGAAAACAAAAATGTTCCCCCAATTAGCAAATCTAAAGAAAGAGGCCGAGTTGTTGGCAACAAAACCCAACTTCAATGGACACAAGCTGCTTATAGTCTTTTTATTCCACTCAGAGCCGCAGTGATTGTCTTCTGGCTTTGCCTGGGCCACGTTGGAAGAAGGCGTGTCTTGGGCCACACTAAAAGACACTAATGATAGCTGCGGAGTGAAAACAACACAGGTTGCAAATAAATCTTAAACTGTTTTGAGAAAGTTTATGAGTTTGTGTTGGCCCACATTCAAAGCTGTCCTGGGCCGCATGTGGCACTTCGGGCCACAAGTTGGACAAGCGTGACTTAGAGCTTTGTGTCCTCTATAATAACCAGTAGCTGCATGTGTCTGGGTAAATTTAAGTAAATTAATGCACTAATAATAAAAACTCACATTCTTAGTCATACTAGCCACATTTCCAAATCCCAATAGCTATATGTAACCAGTGCTACATATAGGACAACTCAGATAAAGACCCTCCCGGCACTGCAGAAAATCCGACTATACAACTTACACAGTGAAGGAAGTGTTTCTTTAAAGACATATTCATACTGATTATGTGACATTATCCCAGACCCTATATAATAAACATTATATGTGTTATTTCCCCCAAATCCAAAAAGTTTGGAATTCCAAAATCACATCTAGCCCAGAGGATCACAGACAAGGGAGTAGGAGTCTGTGTCAGTAACAAAGGCAGCATGCTGGTTTTCCATCTGCTTTAGACTTCATTTGTTACAGACTGAATGTGTTCCCCAAAGTCATATGTTGAGGCCCTAACCCCAAATGTAATGGTATTATGGGGTGATGCCACTGGGAGATAATCAGGTTTCGATAATGTCATGAGGGTAGGGTCCACATGAGGGGGTCAGTGTCCTTATAAGAAGAGGAAGAGGCACAAGAGTTCTTTCTCCCCACCACCCATGAGAGACATGGCCTTCCACACTGTGACAATGGAGGCAGAGAATGGAGTGATACAGCCACAAGTCAAGGGACACCAAGGTTGGCAGGAGTCACTCAAAGGCAGGAAGAGGCAAGAAAAGATTTCTCTCTAGAGCCTTCAGTTGAGTGTGGCTCTTCTGACACCTTGATTTTGAACTTCTAGATTTCAGAATCAAGAGACTATAAACTTCTGTTGTTTTGAGCCCAATTTGTTATTACCATCCTAGGAAATTAAGACAAATTTTGGTACTGAGAAGTGGGTTACTGCTCTAACACAAACCTGAAATGTATAAGGAGCTTCAGAACTGGGTACTAGGTAGAGGCTCCAAGAGTTTTGAGGTGTATGCTAAAAAAAGCCAGGTTGACCATGAAGGGACCATTAAAAGAAAAAGTGAGAGAAAGAGACAGACAGAAATTGTAGTGAAAGCTTCTATCTTTTCAGAGACTATATTAAATAATCATGAACAAAATATGAATAGTGAAGGCCAATCTGGTGAGGTATCAGACAGAAGTGAGAAACATGTTACTGGACAATGGAGAAATGGCATTTATTACAAAATAGCAAAGAACTTGGCTTAAGTATTCTGTGGAAGGTAGAACTTGCGAGCAATGAAACTGGGCATTTAGCTAAAAAGATTTCTAAGAAAGTGTTAAAGGAGTGGTTTGGTTCTTTTTGACTACTTCAGGAGAAAGAGGACTTGAGGAAGGAATTATTAAACAAAAACTCAAAGACCTCGCAAATTCTCAGCCTATCCATATTGGAAAGAAAAAAGAAAAAGCCTGTTCTGAAGAGCACACCAAGAACGTGGCTGAACAACCATTTGACAAAGAGATGAGTATGGGTGTGAACCATGGCCCACCCCAGCCGAAACAAGACCAGCATGAGCTGAAGGAAACAGAGACAGGCTGAAATGAAGGAAAGCTGTCAGACTTCCAATCCTATAGGACTGGACCATGTCGCTATTCAGTTTTGAATGTGTGCTCTTCTTCAAGAATGACTCCAAAGGAGATTTGGAGATCATAGGGCTTTCAAAGGTATAGGACAGCCATCGCCTGGATTTCAAAAGGGCAGACAGCCTCTGCCCATAGCGTGAAGAGCAGAGCCTCTTGGAACCTTAGTGGGTGACTCCCTCCCCAACAGAGCTACAGAGGTGGGACGGCCACCCCAGTGTGTCTAGAAGACACAGCATCAAACCAAAGAGGATCATTCTAGACCCTTGACCTCTAATGTAATTTGTCTTGATAGGCTTTGGACTTGCTTGGGCCCCTTCATCCTTTTCTTTCTTCCAATTTCTCCCACTTAGAGTGAGACGGTCTATCGTATGCCTGTCTTACCAATATACTTGGGAAAGCACGGACCTTACCTGGTTTCACAGGTTCACAGCTGGAGAGGAATCTCGCCTCAGGATAAATCACATCTAGAGTTTCACCCATATGTCACACTAGAGTCTCATCTATAACTGATTTAAATGATATTTAGGTAAGACTCTGGGCTTTAAACGTTAGAGTTGATGCTGGATCAAGTCAAGACTTCTGGAGCTGTTAGAATGAAATGAATGTATTTTGTACTTGAGAAGAACATGAATTGGGTGGGGGGTGGGGGTGGGGGAGGGAAGGCAGGGGCAGAAAGTTATGAACTAAATAGTTGTATCCCTGAAATGTACATGTTGAAGCCCTAATATCCAATGTGATGGTATTAGGAGGTGAAACCTTTAGGAGGTTCTCTTTCTCTGTCAACTGAGGACACAAAGGGAAGAAGGCCATCTGACAACCAGGAAGAGGGCCTCACCAGGAACCAAATTTGCCAGCACCTTGATCTTGGACTTTCCAGCCTCCAGAACTGAGAGGAACAAATCAGCCTGTGGCATTTTGTTATACCAGCCCAAGTTAATACATTACCTTATGCTAAGGTGGTTAAAGACTGATGCAGGGGAGAAGAATATTATTTATCAGGGCCCCTCAAATTCCAGTAATAGAGAACAGTGCAGGCTCCTCTCTTCTGCTTATTCATGGACAATTCAGGCTAATCATAGTGGAAGATTTTATGTGTTTTACAATCGTTCCAAGGAGGTATAAATGCCATTCTGGCAGAGAGACAATGACTAAATGACCAGGAAACTTCCAAAGATTAATAGAGAAGCCACAGATGGGATTTCTATGTTACCGGGAGGTGAGATTGGATGGAGTTGAAGGCCTTCTCATGTAAGAGCATGTGGGTCAATGTCACTGCTTCCCTCGCACTGGTTCTCCAGTGACTTTCATTGGTAAGGACTGGTCTGATGCAGATAAGCTTGTGGACAAAACATGTCCATGACAGTTCAGAACATTCTGAAATTTCCTTGAATCCCCTTCCAGCTACCTGTCAGGACCCACCTGTTCCCCTCCTACTATTCAGCCTCTTCTGGCTATCAGTCTTCAAGAGTAAGGACTACACTAACCACTACAGCCACTTATTTTCTTGCACATAGAGGTGTAAGATGTATCACAGAAATCTGGCACAAACCTACCCTGGGCCAAAGAATACCAAGAGAAACGTTTTGAATTCCCTGCAGGCTCTACCTTGTTTCATTATACTGTGTGAGTTCTGGCAAGTCCCATAACCTGTTGCAGCCTTCATTTTTGTATCTGTAAACTAGAACACTCTCTGGGCTACCATTCTCACAGGGGTTGAGGGTAGAAATCAACATAAAAATACTGGATAAATAGGTGAAAATGGTGAAGGGATCTAGTACAAACTGGACGTTATAAAACAGTCATGGCAACATAAAAGTACAGCAGAGGGAATATAGTCAGTAATACTATAATAACCATGTATGGTGTCAGGTGGGTACTAGACTTACCAGAAGGAGCACTCTGTAAATTATTACAAATGTCTAATCATTATGTTGCATGCCTGGAACTAATGTACAATAATACTGAATACTAGCTGTCAGTGAAAAATAAAAGAAAAAAGTTAAAAAAATATTGAATGAGCTAATACATAGGAAAGTCATTTTTCTATTCTAAAGATATGTATTATCTTTATTCCTGATGGGGAAATTCCATACAGCTTAATAAAGCAGCACCTATTAAAACAGACCCTTGCTGGATTCGTAAAAGTATCGCTATGAGTCCAACACAGAGCAGCTTTTATTTAGAGCTCAAATTGGATTTCGGCTTGTAAAGGAAAGCCTGATATGATGTGCTTTGTCTTAATCTGACAGTGGAGAGGCTCTTGAGTGTTGGCCAAGAATCTAATATTGGATTGTACCAAAATACACCATTTGCTTCCTGAATTGTATCCATAAAAGTCTCCTGGTAAAATGCTGCCTCTGACAGAGCATTTACCAAGATAGCACGGCTTCACGTTCCAGTCCCCAAAAAATACCCATCTCCATCTTTTCTATTCAATATACTCTCCGTCCAATTTGTATAAAATCTGAGGTCCTGGCCCTACTGAAACTTCTCAGGTAAGCTTCTTGTTTCTGGGCTTTTAAGATGAACGTGCAAGTGGCTCAGCTCAGGGACCAGAAGGCACGGATCAGCAACTCTGTCCTGTGTGCTTTTCTAAGATTAACATATGCTAAAGCTTTATTGTAAGAGACTAGAGATTTTTAAGAGTCACATGGACATGCTTAAGAAAAAGACCATTAATCTTGGATATTAATTCAATTCTTAACTGACTCGATGCAAACTCATTATCATTGGTTTTTATCCTAGAAGTTACAAAGTTAATAAACAATTAACTATCAATGATATTAATAGAATTTTCATTGTATTTTAGAAAAAAAAAACTTATTTAAAGAAAAACCGTAATTTAGCTAGATTTATGTCAGCAGCTTTCGGATGAGATCCTTCTTATCAAGCTTGGGAGAACTGAAAATATTAACACTAAACATTTTCTAACACAACCCTCTCAAATACTTTAAAAACGTTTTAGCAGTATTTTTCAAAACAACAAAGGAAACTTAAGCTTGTAGATTTTCTTAAGTCCTTAAACAGGCTGCATGTCTCCATGGCTTTCTTTATCCAGATTTACGTAAAAAATTCTGGAAGACATATTTGAGTTAAAAGGATCCCTGAGAGTGAACTGTAGCTTCCTAAAAGCCTCCTTAATTATTAAATTCTGTGAAAGCAAGTCGTAAATGGATAAACGAACAGCCTGCACCCCCTCCACCCCGCCTCGGAAATACATACAAAGTCCTTCCAATACTAATTAGAATTAGTGGGTTATGAATCTAAGTCGTTCCCCAAACCCCTTGTCATAATCTGATCTTCGCCTGAAATTTCTACTACTGTCTATTTTGGAACATAAATTTTTAAAAAGTTATTTTTGTTGGTCTTCTCTGCATGCTTTTAAGAAGCAACCAGAGCCTTGGGTTATCAACTGATTTTATCCAACGACTGTCAACGTTCTTTTTTCCTTTTCCTTTCTCTGTCAGACCCTAGACTTGTCAGAGTGCAGAAGAAGTTAGTCTCGGATCTCGCACGTCTATTTGAGTCTCCTAAAAACGCATCTTACCACTGAACATGTATGGTGTTAGAAAAGAGCAATTCCTGCAGTTTTACAGAGTTCAAGTCGAATGCATCCTACTTTTTCCTTCACTTACTGGGAATGAAAGTTAACATTCAGACTGAGAACTGAAAAAGCAGTCATGAACACGGAATTAACCACCCAGCGCTCAGCCGCTGTGATCTGTGAGTGCGGTAAATCAACAAGTTTTCACTTAGCACCGACTAGGTGCCCAGCCTTAGGCAGCCACGCCACCGAGAAGGCCAGGTTCTGGGCTGGAAAGATCAACGGGACCCAACTACGGAGACGGGCTCATTTGGGGCACTTCAGCGCGACATCAGAGCCCTGCCGAGCGCCGGCCTATCCCGAAACACCACGGGGCGTTTCCTCTCCACCTCCATGGAATTCTGCTCACAGGGGTCTGTCTTCTCGGCCCCCCAAGGCAAAGGGTGCCATCGCACCTGCCGAAAGAGAGGCGCATCTCAGGCAACCCTTGCCCTCGGCCTGAACAAGTAGCAAAGGAGGGAGCCCCCATTCGGGAACCTGCCGCGGAACGTGGAGCAAGTCCTACTTGCGTCCGCGATAACCGCGAAGACACCGCTTAAAGAGAAGGAAAAGGGTGACCCTGGCAGGTCGGAGCTTCCAGAAGCATCTGCTAATGCCTCGGACGTTTCTTAGCTCGACCGGGAGGAGTAACGCGGGAGTGAGAGAATCGGGGTCCGGGGAGAAGTCGGCAGGCAGAGGGGATGAGCGAAGGGAGAAGGAAAACGATTCAAATGCAATCCCCGTGCGCTTTAGCGGGAGGAAGGGAGCGCAGGGACGCACGGCGAGCCCGGCTGTGCCGCGATCACTTTCGATCGCTCCTGCCGCGCGGACGGACAGAAAGACTAACAGACAATCCCGAGCGAGGGACTCACCTTCAGGGTTGGCGCTGATGAAGACGCGGACGCTGCGGCCGGCGGGCACCAGGTGAGAAGGCAGGGCGGTGAGGTTCCCGGAGAAAGCCGCCCGCCGGAGCGCAGAGTCCCGGGGACAGGGGAGCTTGGTGCCCGCACCGGCCGGCCACATCGCCCCTTGGAGGAGGAGCCGCCGCCGCCGCTTCCTGCTCGGGTTCCTGCCCGCGGCTCCGCAGGACAGCGAGGTCGATCCCCGCAGGCAGTGAGGTTCAAACCCGCTCCACGCCCGAGGCGCCGCCTTTGAGCTCCGGGGCGCACACCGCCGGCCGGCGGGGAGCGGCCATAGGACCCTCGGGCCCTGGTCGCCGCCGCCTCCTGCCCCGCTGGGCGCCCGCCTCCGCTCGCTGCCGGACTTCAGAGCAGCAGCCGGCGGGGGCGGGAGCTGGAGGTCGGCGTGGCGGCGGCTACGCGAGCGGCGCCCCTTCGCGCCGGGAAGCGCCCGCGCCTGTCGCCGAGTCTGCGGCCATGTCCCTGCCCGCGCTCGGAGCGGGAGGAGGGGGCTGCCAAGGAGGCGGGGACACAGCGGGCCGGGAGAGCCGCCCCAAACTTTATCAACAAAAGGCCTCCGGAGTTTCTCGGAAGCTGCCTCTCGCGGAGCGCAGGAGTCACCCGCGGCTTAAAGGGCGGCGGGGGCTGGGCCTCGGGCCGCCAGGGGCTTCCCTGAGGACGATCCCGAGCGCTCGGGCCTGCCTCCCGGGCGGACAGGAAAGAAATTAGCCCGAGATGCCGGCCACTACTCCACCTCTCCTAAAGGTCAAGGAAACGCTGAGAATTTTCGGGAATGCCTGCGTGCCGGCGTGTGCGCGTCTTTGCCAAAGTGCCGGGAATCTGGTCTCAAAGTTAGACACAGGCATCGGGACTGGACCCCCGAAAACCTGACGCATCAGAGACGCCGGACCGCCTCGGGCGCCTGGGGGGGCCGGGGTGTCACCGCCGCCCTGTCCCTCGTGGCGCAGGTGGCCGCGTCCTGCCACTGCGCTCGATCCTCACGCGCAGCAGAGCTGGGGCTTTTATAGCGAAGCTGCGCCGCTCACGTGCTCTTCACCGCGTGGTCGTGGAACCTTTCCAAGAACAGATCCCCGCGGGGAGCCCTCCCTGGGGGGTTAAGGCGCCAAGGGGGTCCTTCCTGCTCCCACCCGGGCGCATGCCTGGGCCGTTATTCCCGCTCCGCGGTTCCGTTCCCGCCGGCCTTGATGATAACCGAAGCCCCGCGCCGCCCGGCGCCCCTCAGGGCCGAGCTCCGGGTGCGGGCTCCGGGGCGCGCTGACCCTCACATCGTCGCGCAAAATGCAGGTGGCCACGGATTGGGGCGGAGTGTGAGAGGTCAGGGTTGGCGTTGGGCGACTTTCCCAAGTCCCTGCAACGCCTGATTCGGCTCCACCGGACGCTGATCTAACGGGGCCAGGGCAGATGCAGGACTGCCCTACCCGGGGGTCTCAGCACGTGGTGGACGGCTCGAGGGGTCTGGTCCGTGTACGCGGTGACGTGAGCTGCAAGGAGAGCCAGCCATAAAATTGCCATCGCTAGGCTACACGCCACGGCACCTGTGGAAATACTTCAAATCCCAGGGCTGGAAGGGAGGAGGGAGTGTTTGGTCTCCAAGCCCCTCATTTTGACCTTCAGGGCACGAAGTCCTACTTTTAGAGAAGAACAAGCAGCCTTTCCAAATCGCTGCGATTAGGGGAAGGGTGGGAGGGCTCACCTGGGGCTCCCGCAGGCAGTGCCTGGCCCCCTCCGGGCCTGCACTTCTTCTGGGTCCTGCTGGTGGCAGTGAAGTCCAAGGTACTGCCTCTTGTTCCCCCACCACATCCCCAATGCACACTTTCTGGGGGTTAACTTTGGCAGAATTGGGTGTGTACGTTTTTAAGGCTGCCTCTCCACTACTGAGAACCAGGGGACAAACAGCAGTTCTTACTTTGTAAGAATGTGATGCAGCCAATAAAGAAGCCCCGAACATACCCAGACATTGTTCAACTGAGTCCATTTAGCAAACTATCTCCTTCCCCTCCCCAGCCTCATTACTCCCAGGTGGGAAGTTCTCCAGCAGGAAGGGGGTCTCTGAAAGACCCCCTGATGCCCCAAGAAGAGAGACTGAGTGCTCAGGAACAAGTTATGTATATACCGTATCTAGTAGAGTATCATCCTTTATGAAAGGAGCCAGGATCATTTTGTGAGAGATCTCAGTGTTGTTTGTAAGAGACGGATGAGAAGTTGCCAGATTCCCAAGGACTTGCCTTCCTTTGTTTCTCCCCAACACCATTTATTTGGTTTCTTTCTTAAAAATCAGATTAGTGCTTGTGTCTTCTCACCTTTGCTTTCAGATCTCACAGTGCTGCACTTTCTTAGGATGACTTTGGGATTTTTGGCAGCCTCTCTAACCTAATTAACGGTTCTAGACAGGCCAAAGTTTAGCATCTGCCCGTGTGACTTCAGACCAAGGATACAGAGAAAATTTCACGTTCTCTGTGGGGTCATGCTTTAAAAGCCTCCCTGCACAGGGAGCTTTGAGATCAGGTAGAGCAGTCTGTTGTTTTTGAGTTATCAGGGAGCTTTCTACCTAAGGATACCTGGTCACCCACCTACCCCTTACACACACACACCCCATTCTTCTACCCCCTTCCATCCTGTCTCTTGCTAACATCTGATATCCTAAAGCCAGAGCTTCAGTCATTAGCTTGCAGATGGCATAAGGGAAGAGACACCCATGGTGCTAACACTTTGTTATGAATTAACTAGATTTATTTCCTACCCTGAGGAACTGTTGGCTATACAAGGGAGGGAGTGGGGTAGGAGGGAGGTGGAAGAGAGGAACTGAAAAAGGGAAGGGAAAGAGCAAGCATGACTATGGAAGGCAGGCCCTGACTTAAAGATTTGTTTTTATATCTGTTTGCGACACTTTACAAACATTTTTCTTCTCTTTAGTAAACACTAAATGTGGTATTACAACTCCCATTTTACATATGAGGAAACCGCGGCTCAAAAAAGGAGAAATGGCTTGTCCAAGGGCAAGTCATTAGTTAATGCTGGAGCTAGGCTTCAGGTATTGTGGCCCCTGTCTTCGTACTCTGCACCACACCACCTCTGTTTTGAATTTTGCTAAGGTCTGGCCCTGACTGGTTATTATTTCTGCTTTCCAAATAGAAAAGAAGGTCTATGTCGGGGGTGGCGAACCTATGGTACGCGTGCCCAAAGTGGCATGCAGAGCAATTATTTCGGTATGCAGAGCTGTGAATACCATTTAAAAAATTATTGTTTATGCTCTTATAGACATAAAAATAATCGATACCTCTATCTCACTCGATGGGATGGCACGCGAGTCGAGCGAGTATACTCTTATTTCATAAACTTTGGCACTCAATCGCCAAAAGGTTTGCCACCCCTGGTCTATGTCCACAAGATCACACAGGCCTAGATTCTTCCATATTGTAGTCAGTTGATCAGATGACAAAGGCAAATTCCTTGTTTTCTTTGGGTCCTTATCTTTCCTCCTAAGACCACAGGCAAACCCATTTCACCCCTGAAATTAGTTGGACAATTTAAAACATCTAGAAATAGGATAAAAGTACATGGAAAATGGGCTTGGGATCATGATTGTGATCAAAAACAAGTATTCCCCTCCCCATCTCTGCCTCACCCCATCTAGCGGGCCAGAGAACCACAGTGAGGAGTCCCATCTCTATAAAACAGTGCTCGAAGCCCTTGATAAACAGCACTGCTCAAAGGTCAAATTACTGCTAGGTTTATTCTACTCATAGAGCTAGAAGGAACACAGTGGCCATGGGATCCACTTTCCCTTGATGTATAGATAATGCCCCTCCATAAAGTAATGCTATAAAATAGAAGGAAGGAAAACTAATGTTACTGATATTGATATACTGAACATCTGAAAGATAACTATATGAAGCTTTTACTAGGTATCATTTAATCCTACTGTCCCCTGGGATCTAGGCCCACACCTCTTAACCTCTTTTGTGATGTATGTGCAGATTGTCTGTAGTTGCTCGTAGTTTTTCACCCATGCGCATGGTTGTATCACCTGTCCAGTTCAATCTGGTTAGATGAGGTGATTATAGAGCACAGAGTCAGAGCCCCTGTGACTGCCTCTGCCCCAGCAGGAGGATGACCCATCACCGGACCTGCATTTGCCTGCATGTACACTCACATTCACATACATTGAGTATCCTGGCTTGGATACTTCCAGACCTGTGTTCTACATTTGTCTAAATGTGGATAGAAGTGGAAATAGAGTCCCTAGTGTTTATAAAGATGACCAAATTAACACACCATGATACTCTTAACTATTTCAGGAAATCTAGAGAAGGAAGGCAATGATGTATCTTTGTGTTTCCCAAACCTGCAGAACAGTATCAGACTTAACATTCCATTGATATTCATAGGGCTTTCCGATTTGAGTGATAAATATTTGAATCTACTTTGCTCATGTGACAAATGGATTATATAGGCTCACTCAAGCGAGCACTCTACTTTCCAAACTTCCATCTCAGGATACAAGCTAAAACATCTGAAACTCTCTTATTTACAAAATGAAAACTTTCGGTTTGTGTGAGAATTTGTCAGCATAACAATATGCCAACAGAGACTGTTGAGTCAGAGGTGTCTGCAGCATGATAGAATTCACAGCAGCTTGGTTTTAAATAAAGTTACACCTTCCTGAAATTGCTATCTGAAGTTTTCATGACTCAGAAATGCTAACTTCATATCCACCCCCTTCCAAATCTATTTCGTGTATTTTTTATTAGTCTGCCTCTTACACCCTTCTAAACACATTGTTATGGGAGCACTTTGCACAAAACACAAAGTAAAGAAAGTGAGCTCAGTTTCTTAACAAAAACGTGTAGATCATATTTCTAAATGAAACATTTTATTTTTATTTTATGATTGCCAAGTTTTTTCCTCCTTTATGAGATTAATCTCAAATATAGTACCTTTAAACATCCTCTTAGCTCTTCTTCCATCATCTGATACTTATTTGGAGAATTAAAAAAAAGACAAAATACTTTCATACATGTTAACTCATTTTGATTCTAATCTTGTGAGACAGGTTCTACATTTACTATACTCCCCCCACCATTTTTTTTTTTAATATGAAAAAGCCAATCAAGAGACTTTCCTGAAATGTCCATGTTCACTCAGTTGGTGGATAGCATAGCAAGTATCAAAATTAGATTTCTGAATGCCAAACCACAGACTAATTACAATATATCTATCACTACCAACTTATAACAAAATTTATTTGGCCAAACTGATGAATATCACTTGTATTATACCTTTCTATAAAATGTATACTGGTGTTAGGCAAACCAAATAATACAGAGTATATAACATTGCTTCTATTTGGATGGCAATGTTAGCTACATTGCCTACATACATTGGTTTCTGTATTTTTATTGAGGAAAAGCTAATTCCATGCCTTTTAATTCTGTTAGCAGTTCAGTTTTATGGGTGAGTACAAGAGACTCAGAGATTTTTTTTTTTTAATGCAATTTTATTGTTTTTTGTTTTTGAACTGAACTGGGGGCCTCACCGTGTTCGGGAAGCACACCCCAGTTCAGCATGTGGGTCCGCCTGGGCCAGAGCCGGGATTCGATCCTCGGTCCTCGGGGCTTCAAAGCGAGCGCTTAACCCGCTGAGCCATTCTGGCTTTCCCGAGACTCAGAGATTTTAAAAGGCTTGTCCAAATTCAGATAGTTAGCAAGTGGCAAAGCTAGAAGGTGAACCAGCTTTATAACACTGTTATATTAGATGGAGTCTTTCTACTATGCAACACTAAATCCATATGGATAAAAAAAATATTTTCTTTATAGTAATCCACACTGACATGACCCAAATATCTTAAATGTATTGCTCAGGACAATGATTATACTTGAAAAACATGTTAAAAGACCTAGCACAGTGCCTGGTACTCAGTAATGGTAATTATTATTAGAAGAGAAACCCAGCTAGAATTCACAGATATTGATTCAAAAGGGTATCGTGACAGTAAAACTATGTCAGGTTTTAAAAACTTTGTAGTTTTTTTGAAAGCCGGGACGGGTCAGTGGGTTAAGTGCTTGCCTTGCAGTCCTGGGTACGAAGGATCAAATCCCGGCCCCAGCCTGTGCAGACCCGTATGCAGAACAGGTGTGCTTCCCATGTGGGAGGCCCCCAGCCCAGTTCCTGCCCTGTACAGCCCTCGCCCACTTGAGTGGAATGAAACCATGTTGAAAACCGATGACGTACAACTATGGAGACTGCTCTGGACCCTCCCCCTTCTCTCTGTCTATCAAAAACAATAAATCTTAAAAAAAAAAAACTTTATAGTTTTTGTTATTGCTTGTTTATACTCAGAGGATCTAGTAAAAAACACACACACACAATCAAACAACTGATCAGTTAACAAATCATTTTGAGGAATTTTGGTCCTTGTGTCTTGTTCCTATGTGGTTGGGAACAAGGGTTGCCGGGCCACACCAGTAGGAGCTAAGGACACTAGGCTTTACTCCAAAGGCAGTCTAGCTGAGATGAGAAAATCTATGTAAGAAATGAGCTGCTAGAGCAAGCTTGTCCATCTTGCGGCCCACAAGCCTCAGGCATCCCAGGACGGCTTTGAATGAGGCCCAACAAAACTTCGAAAACTTTCTTAAAACATGAGATTTGTTTTTTGAGACCTTTTTTTTTTTTTTTTAGGGCTCATCAGCTATCATTAGTATTAGTGTATTTTATGTGTGACCCAAGACACTTTTTCTTCCAGTGTGGATCCAGGAAGCCAAAAATTTGGACACCCCTGAGCTAGAGTAATATGGAAAAGGCAAGAGAAGCACATTGAGTCTTGGGTCTCTGTCAAAAAAAAAAAATTTTTTTTTACCAACTCTCAAAAGCAATCTTCCAATTTGAAAGTGGGAAAAACCACACTGTTCCTGATACTGGGGTTCAAGATCCAAATGGAGTCAGAAACAAAGTTCACCATTAGATTTATGCTCAGTAGCTATTAACTGTAAATATCCTCTAGCTTGGAGTTGGGGGGCTCTAGAAGCCTAGGTAGATAAAACCGTGTAAGTGTTGTTGAAGCTCTAAATGTGAACACAGGAGAGATCTAGAACAGGAAGCATAACTGACCTTTTAGCTTTGGCACTTGCTGTTTCCTTCGCAGGCTTGTGCAAAAGCCTCCTCCTTAAGAATTTATCTGCATTCTCAGTTCTTCAATACCACTTTTCAAAAGTATTCTGTTCCCAACTTGTATTTTCTGTCTCCTCTCTACTCTCCCTTTACAGATTTACTCTAAGTCAAAGTATGGAACTTAATATTGTATATTTTTCATGTAAAATGGCTTTACTTCTGTCCTTTAGGGTTTATCCTCCCCAGGTCACTTTTATAAAAGCCTCCTCTGATTTTGCCAACGAAATAGAAGCTATCTTTGTTTTGTTCCTTCTAATATTTGCATTACTGATATAAAGGTGACATTATGTTGCAATAACAACCAACCTTAAAATCTCAGGGAATCCCTTTCTTCAATATTGTACCAGAAGTTCTAGACAGGACAAAGAGGAAAGAAAACAAACAAACAAACAAACAAGCATCAAATTGGAAATGAAGTAAAACTAGCTTTATTTTAAGACATAAACAAAATCTCAAGGAATCCACTAAGATAAATACTAGATTAAATAAATTCAGCAGTGGTGCAAGATACAAGCTCAATTTACAAAAGTCAATTGCAGTTCTATAAACTAAATATGAAAAGAAGGAAATTAAAAAAACAATTTAATTCACCATAGCATCCAAAAAATTAAAATATACTTAGCAAAAACTTACCAAAATTAAAATAATCTTAAAAATAGACTTAACAAAAGAAGTATAAGATTTGTCCACCAAAAACTGCAAAACATTGTTGAAAAAAATTAAAGAAAATCTAAAAATATGAAGATACTTTATGCTAATGGATCAGAAGACAACAGTCTTAAGATGGCAATACGGCCCAAATAGATCTATAGTTTTAATGCAATACCCATTGAAATTCCATCTAAGCTATATTTATATATGTTTTTCTGAAAAATTGATTAGCTGACCCTAAAATTCATGGAAATAGATGAGCCAAATCAATCCTGAAAAGTGAATGACAGGATGAAAGATTTACACTGCCAGATTTGAAAACCTATTACGAAACTATGGAAATTAATACTGGTACATTGTGGTATGGGCCTAAATAGACACGTGCAGAATAGAATTGGAAGAACAGAGTTCAGAGACTAAAAATAAACCTTAATATTTAGGGTCCATTGCTTTTTTATGAAGGTACCAAGATAATTGAAGGGGAGAAATAACAATCTTTTTAATAAACAGTTTGGTAACAACTGTGTACCAACATAACAATTTGGACCCCTCCCTCACACCGTACACAAAAATGTACTTGAAATGGATCACAGTTCTAAATGTAAAAGCTAATGCTACAAAATTCTTACAAGAAGTACATTTTTTTTTTAAAGATTTATTTTTATTGTTTTTGACAGAGAGAAAGAGAGAGATACAGAGACAGAGAGAAGTGGGTGGACCCTGAACAGTCTCCATAGTTGTACATCATTGGTTTTTCCACATAGTTTTATTCCACAGGTGGGCGCGGGGCTGCACAGGGCAGGAACTGGGCCAGGGTCTTCACCCCGGTGAGAACTGAATTGGGGGCACTCCCCAGTTCAGCATATGGGTCCGCACAGGCCCGGGCCGGGATTCGATCCTCGGTCCCCAGGGCTGCAAAGTGAGCGTTTAACCCACTGAGCCATCCTGGCTTCCCCAAGAAGTACATTTTTTTGACCTGGGCTTAGCCAATGGTTTCTTAGATATAACACCAAAAGTACAAGTGTTAAAATATTGATATATTGACTTCACCAAAATTAAAAAATTTTTTCTTGCAAACATGTTATCAGGAAAGTAATAAACAATCCACAGACTGGACAAAATATCTGCAAATTATATATCTGATAAGGAACTTGTGTATAAAAAGTGTCTCAAAATTCACGCAAGAATTAATTTTGATAGAAAACACAGGTTTATAATTAAAAATTGTAAATTTTCATTGCTCAACAATGAAAATGCATTGTTCTTTCGTGTAGCGCTCCAGTTTTAATAACCCTGAACTGTCAGCTGTCATGCTATCTTTTTTGTTCATTGGCAACACTTTACTGCACAAATGATGCAAAATTCAAATCTTGTGTGAATTTTGGGGGCACCTTATATATTATATAATAAACTCTTTATAACCCAGTCATAAAATGATCAGAGAACTTATAAATATTTCTCCAAAAAGATTTACAAATGATGAATAAGTACATGAAAGGTTGTACAACATCAGTACACACTAGAGAAATGCAAATCAAAACCACTATAGATACCATTGCACACCCACTTGAATAACTATCATAAAAAAGCCAGATAATAACAATTGTTGGTGAGGATGTGAAGAAATTGGAAGCTTCATACATTGCTGATATGAATGTAAAATGGTTTAGCCACTTTAGTAAATAGTTTGGCAGTTCCTCAAATTGTTAAACAAATAACATATGATCCAGCAATTTTACTTCTAGAGAAATTCCAAGAGAAACAAAAATATGTATCCACACAAAATTTGTACACAAATGTTTGTAACAGCGTTATCCATAGATGCCAAGAAGTAGAAACAACACAATTGTCCACCACATGATGAATGAATAAACAAAATGTGGTACCTACACACAACATATGCATCAATAAAAACAGAAACAAAAACATACCTCCAATCTTCCATCATTGAGATACACTACAACATGGACGAACCTCGCAAATATTACACTTAATGAAAAAAGCCAGTCACAAAAGATCACATATTTTAGAAGTCAATTTATATGAAATGCCCAGAAGGTGTAAATTCGTAGAGATAGAAGTAGAATAGTGATTGCCTAAGGCTGAGAGAATTAGAAAAAAGGCTGCTAATGGCTACAATATTTCTTATTCATAAACTCTTCTAAATGATGTTTTGATGAAAATGCTCTAAATTAGATTATGGTGATGGTTACACAACTTTATAAATATACTAAAAAATATTGAGTTGTACACTTAAAAACAGAATAGGTGATATGTACATTTTTTTTTCTCAATTAAGCTAAAAAATCACAGTGGTTTCATAGGGCAAAAGTTTATTTCTCCTTCATGCTACATATTCAGTGAAGGTTGAGAGAGGGGCTTTGCTCAGAGTGGACAATCAAAGACCCTGGCTGATAGAATTTCTACTTTAGCATGTATTTACATGATCACTACGGTAGGGCAAAGGGAATGTGGTAAATTATCTATTGACCCTTAAAATTCCCACCTGGAAGTTATACACATCACTTGAACTCTGGTTTCATTGGCCAAAAGATGTCACATGATCACACCCAATTTCAGAAAGGGCATTTCAACTCAACTATACACACAAGAGAAAAGAAGAACTAAAATATTTGTGGAGAGTCCTAATGAACACCAAATTAGTTCTATGTTCATTTCTTAGGTTATAATTCCTGAGGACAGTGACTCCTCATTACAATAGAAAACCTAGGTTCCTTAAATTTTTTCTTTCTTTTTAAAGAAGATGAAGGTATTTACATGAGTAAAACACACACGTTATTCTAGAAGAGTGCTTTCTTCAGAGTAAATTTTTCATAACTGTCTGCCAGTTGAATAAATGAATGTGGAGTGATTAAACAGCCCTGTAAGAGTTGTGAATGGTTCGGAGCCCAATGTGTGAATTTGGGATGAGTACGGCGGTGGCTCAGAAGAGAGGCGATCAAGGTGAGTCGAGTGGCAGTGGCACAGTAATCGGTGTTCCCAACCCCTCTCTCTCCTATCAGTACAGATGGATCACTAAGAACTGCGGCCGTGACCCAGATGGATGGTGTTATCTGTGTCAACGTTTGTTTTCTTCCCAGATATGGCCGGGCAGAGCCCTGCAAGCTTAATGAGGCCAGAAAAGAATAGGCTGTGGAATCACTTAACCTTTCTGAATCTCCGTTTGCCGATCAGGAGTTGTAGATGTGGCTGCATAACACCTTAGAGCCCCATGATAAAAGATGCTATTAGTATTTTGTACAAAATCTATTAGAGAGCAAAATGGTACTTTGTGGATATGGAGTTGCTGAATATGTCAGTCTTAATAGTCAGTCTGAAGGTAAAACCTGTCTTCCACTGAATTCAAAGTTTTCACAGAAATGCCTTAATGAAGATCCCCTTCTTTTAAAAAATTCATTAGGCTGTACAGTTCTACACACACCAGAGTCAGTTTTACATTATGAAAAGATTGTTAAATTAAATGGAGTGCTGATTCTTCCATTATACATGGAACTTACAAGCAAAAGTTTACTGCTGTATTATCTGGCAGAAATAAAAAATCTCTACTTCCTCCATATTTCTATTAGACATATATCATTATTAATTTCAGTCCTTAAGGAAAGAACCTTTTCTCTCAAGAAAGCTTATGTGTCTATTACCAGTATTAGTTGGTATAGTGATCAAATTAACCTGACAGTGGTCACGCTCCAGTCCCTGGTTTGCACACAACTCTAAACATGGAGAGAACAGTTAACATATTCTTAGAAAATATTCCTTTTCTAAAAAATCTTTAGTTAAAAATATTTTTTCCCTTCTATCACCAGAAGGGAACAGTAAGAATTTCAGTTAAAAAAATCAAGGGAATTAAAAAAGAAAAAGAAAAGAAAGAAACAAGAAAAAACACACAAATCCAAAAACAAACCAAACCACTTACCACTAGCACATGTAAATCTTACTTTAAACTATTTTTTTATTTTATTCTTTTTAAAGATTTATTTTATTGTTTTGACAGACAGGGAAAGACAGAAACAGAGACAGACAGAAGGGAGAAAGTCCAGAGCAGACTCCATAGTTGCATTTTATCAGCGTTTGACATGGTTTTGTTCCACACAGATGGGCAGGGTCCACTCAAAGCAGGAACTGGGCTAGGAGGCTCCCCCATGGGAAGCATGCCCCTTCGAGCCAGGGGCCAAACCAGGGTGGGGGTGGGGGGTGAGAACCAAACTGGGGACCTCCCACATGGGATGCACAACCCAGTTCAGCATATGGGTCTGCATGGGCCAGGGTTGGGTTTTGATCCTTGGTCCCCAGGGCTGCAAAGTGAGTGCTTAACCTGCTGAGCTATACTGACTTCCCCAGTTTAAGCCATTTTAAAATGAGAAAAAATAGCTAAGTGATATGGGAACAGATTTTAACTTCTGAAAACTCTTTGGATTTTGGACAGAATGTGGGAACAGGAATCATTTGGGGGGTGGGGGGAAACCCAAACAGTGAATGATCCATAAATTAAAATGTACACAGCCTCTCTTAATAGTTATGGTTTTTGGAAAGATGTAGAATGTCAAACAGGAGTGAAAAGCAAAACCATTTTCTTACCATAACCATCTATCTTAGTATTAGTTGTTATAGTGATCAAATTACTTATTGGAATTACTCTAGCATGTAGGACAGAGGAAGTGGTGGACAAACGCTTCTAGAATGAATTGCTCATACCTGGCAAATGGTCTTGGAATATATTCCAAATAGCAGATAGGCTGTTGCACCTAGCTAAGGCACACATACCTACACGACAACAAGAAAGCCTCTTGTGGAACAGAATATTTTTAGTGCTTCCCTAAGAGAACCTCACCTACTGCTAATTCTGAAAAAAGAAATAAATCTTCTCAGCCTAGAGTTCCAAAGACAATAATGAATAATAGTCTAGAAATCTATAAAGGACTTCCCAAATATATTGATGTATATTGATATAATTGTATACAATACAATTGTATTCTAAATGTACACAATACAATTGATGTAAATGTATACAATTCATTTATCTCTTCATTTTGCTTGTACCATCAGAGGACAGATGACAAAATCAGGCATGTGGCACTTTGCACTTATTAGATAAATGCAGTTTATTTCAATAAGAAATTATTGAGTACCTACTTACTACCTTCTTTGTATTGTGAGGTATGTACATATCATCAGAGGATATAGACTATTAAACCAGGACCTTGAGGAAAGACACAGGGAGGAAGACACAACATTAAAAGTTTAGTTCTAAAAAAAAGCAAAAATTAATATTTACTTTCTTCATTGTTATTTTATAATTCCCTTATTCCCATCTTGCTCAGTGACATGACAATTATAGTAAGGAGAGAAAGCTCTCTGTTAAAAATGTAGAATAAAACACTTAATTTTGTGGGCAACTACACAGAGCGCCAAGAAATTTCTCACAATTGACATAAGAGGAGGATCTCATCTTTTGTTAAGGGTAGCTGTAACAGATTTCTGAAAGATCTCTACTATAGGGATAGATAAGTTTGCCAATATTTTTAAGGGTTTAGTGCTCTTTTTTTGTTCTCAAGTGAGATGAAATACACTAAGCCACTGGTATGATACTCATAAATTAGGAAAACAATTTACCACACATTATAAGAGAATTACGCAGTAGACACTCATTATACATTCCTCTCATCCTCCATGTGCCTTGCTTTACCACTCTGAGTTCCTTTCACATGGTTGTAGGACAGGCTGCAGCCGCCATGTTCAAATAACATTAACTCAGCCCCTCTCCTTCTGATCAGTTCAGGGGGGACTTGTCAGCACCCTTTTCCTGGGAATTGGGGTGGCTGGACCTGTAACAGGTAAATCCAGGAGGCATCAGTGGTCATGTTTCTTCCATGTGCACCTGAGAAGTGGAGGAAGCTGGTTTAGAGTCAGTATAGGTTAAGGAGTACAGTAAGTACTGGAAGGTGACAAAGAGCTGGAAAGCAAGAGAGAACAGAGGGAAAATACGCAATAGACATGTAGGCAAGAGACAAGAGGTAAAACATAGGTTCAGACAGAGCTTGAGTCCCTAAGCTACAGTCATTCCTGAGGTCTGCCTGCATCCCAGCCTTCCATGAGAAACGTTCCTCTACAATGAAGTTCCCTTTATATGGTGAAGTACCTCAGATGGTTTCTGTTACTTGCACCCTTGTCAATGTTGTATCTCCAAGCATTGCTGTGGTTGTTTCTGTGCATTTACCTCCCCCCTCTTCTCTTTTACTTGATCCATGAGGGACTTTCCCTTACACCAAAGTAGAAACAAAGATTTAAACAAGTCTTCTACCAAAGGGACAGATGAGAAGCTTGCCTAAATGTCCTTTTCTCTCCAAATGGGTAATGATTAAATATTACTGCCCCTGGGGGAAGGGAGAGAATTCAGAAAGTTATTTAACAATCAATAGGAGAGAAAGCATAGTTTGAAAGGACAAGGTGAAAATCTTCATTCAGGAGGACCAAGAGCAGAATGGAAGAAATCAGAGGCTGAATTTTCCTGCCTGCTCACTCATGACCTGCCATTTGATAGTCCTGGGCCCTGGGAAAGTCTTTGATTAGAGAATAAGAATTGGACCTCTGTATGGTGTTGGGTTGAGTTAACAAAACTGCAAAGGGTTATAACTTATACAAACCATAGTTCACAACATTATGGTTATTTCTCCATTAGCAGACTGAAATGCAAGTGAGTAGATATTTCAGACAAAAGGAAAGTACCGGTAGTTAAGATTCAAAACTATTACACAACTCATCACAACATTCAGGTCAAGGTCTGTTATGTAGGGGTTCTCAGTGGATGCCTGTTTTCTGTTTGAGGATATCCTCATTTGCAGGTATACTTGGAGTGGAATCAGTTTTGATAAATATTTAGGAGAAACGACTAGAAGAGGACTTTACTTGAAGGGAAAAGGATGCCATTCTTGTTTTGGAGCTATAGCTGAGAAAGCACAACTAACTCAGACATCACTGGGATAATCTGAGCCCCAACAAGCCCCTCTTCCATTTGGATTACTGTGGCTCTTTGGACTCTGTATTAACAAGACGCATTAAAAAGCATATGGATGTTTTAGCTTATCCTGCTGTCTGTGTGTCTCTAAGAAACAAATCTTTGATGAGACACATGGCCTGTATGCCTGGCCCTGTCTGATTCTGTTGTGCTCATCCAGCAAAAAGTAACAGCTGAGGTTAGGCCCTCATCAGATAGCAAGTCTACCAACTTTTGTTACCAACCCTCTATCCATATCCACTTTCATCACACCTTTTCCCACATGATTTCCAGCCTGCCTGCTATCTCCAGTTCCCCACCCCCACTACCAAATCTCCCACTCCATTTCTTCCAAACTCTACATCCCTGTACACTGTGATCATGCACTCCACCCCCTGGCTACTGATACTCTGCCTGCACTAGTCATGGAAGATGCCATCTGCCTCTGGGGAAGTGGGAGGTTCCATCTGCTCAAACACATGACAGGATACTCAGTTAGGGTACGAGGAAGTGGAGCAGAGGAAAGCCTGGGATTAGTAAGAATGTGGAAGGATTTGAGCCAGGAGCTCAGACATCTGGAACAGTAGAAGGCTGGTTAATTGCCTAGGCACAATTCTAGGCACTGAAGATACCAGGATGAACATGAGCCTCCCTTTTTTAGTAGAGCAAACAGAAAATGAACAGTTTGATAAATAGATCAATTGATAAGAACTATAATTTTTTAAAAGAAGGTATTATTTAAAGTGTCTGGGAGTTGAGGTCCAATTTAGATAGGGTGGTCAGAGAAGGTATCTAGAGGAAGTAGCATTTGAGCTGAGACCTGAATAACGAAAAGAATCCACCCATGTGGTGATTTTGGGGAAGAACATTCAGGAAGGGAAAACACTGAGTGCAGAAGCCCTGAGTTCAGACAAGCTTCTGTGTTGGAGGGTCAGTCAGTGAGGTGGAGGAGTGATTAATAAGGGGAAGAATGGTCCTCAACGCCTTGAAGGAAATCTAGGCAAGGACCAGGTCCTGTAGGATCTTGTAGGGTATGGTAAGGTGTTTAGGCAGCCATCGGAGTGTCTTAAGCCTGGAAATAATATCAGATTTATGTTGTAAAAGGCTCAACTAGACATGGGAATGAGAGGGCAAGAGTGCCATCAGAGGGACCCCAGTTGGGTAAATGGCTTGGACTAGAAATGTTGAGTAAGTGTTTTCAAAGATAATGAATAAGTGGCTTGGGGTCACTGGGAGTAGAACAGTTGAATGGAAATACACCCTTTCCTCTTGACCCTCTTGTCCTCCCTGACCTAGAATGTTGGTTGATATTCCAGCTCTGCTGAGAAACCAAGGGAGTGGACATCTGTCATTCTTAGCAGTCTGGCACCTTTGACCATGGCTACTTTGGAGAGTTCTCGACTTTAAGAGTCTGCACGTTCCTATGGAAGTTATTAGGAACTAATTTTTTCCAGGCATTTTTGCCGTTATGCCTTGAGCATGTGACCTAGGTGCTAGCAACCAAAGATCTACATGTCAGCCATAGATTTGGAAGGTAGTGATGGGAAGAAGCATTTATGGAGAAGAGCCCAGCCTGGGGTAGGCAGCCCTGGACGCACGTGGGTTCCAGAGCCAGCAGGAGAGGAGGCTCTGAAGGGGGCTCCAGGGCCCAGTGTTTCTGATGCCAGATGTGCTGAATGTTTGTTAGGGCCAAAGTTGGCAAACCTTGTTCTCAATCCTCCCAGAAATGCCAAAAGCTACCTAGTGTCTGTAATACGTTCCTTTTCTGCTTAAGTCACTTGGTTCCTTTTGTTGACTCCTTAGGAGCCATGACTGATACCTCCGTTTTCTGACAGAATGCAATAGTGGGGTTGAAGAAGTCAGAAAGCAGATTCCTCATCAAGGTTAATTGCCATGGTTCAGAAGTCTCTTTCCCATAACAGCTTACCTACATATTCTGGGATAAGCTAGGATGGCTCAGTGGGTTGAGCGCTCACTTTGCAGCCCCAGGGTCCGAGGATCGAATCCTGGCCCCAGCCCGTGTGGACCCATATGCTGAACTGGGGTGTGCTTCCCATGTCGGAGGCCCCCCGGTTTGGCCCCCAGCTCACCGGGATGTGCGTCCCATGCAGGAGACCCCTGGCTCTGTTCCTGCCCTGCATGGCCCCCGCCCACCTGTGTGGAACAAAACCATGTCAAAAAACTGGTCATGCTACTATGGAGACTACTCTGGGCCCTCCCCCTTCTCCCTGTCTCTCTCTTTCTCAAAAACAATGAAATACATCTTTTAAAAAATGCAATAATTTCCCCTTCCTCTTATAAAATTGAGAACTGTTTAATATGACCAATATACTTCTTATAAGAAAAAGCAAAGAGGTGAAATTTGTCGGTGGCCTATACACTGGGCAGATAGGCCTGCCATTATTGAAAGTGATTTTTCACCAAAGAAAGGGCAACGTGAGAACCACTAACCATACTTTTGGGCTCTTTCACAGAAATCATTTTGCAAATGGTAGTGTGCGCTCAATATAATACTTGGCTCCTTACTGATGTGACCAGAATATGCAGTTCTGACTCATCAGCAATATTTGTAGGCACTTTTACCACCACAATGAGGAATCAGAAAAAAAGAAATGAAAAAACAAAACAAAACAAAACTTTCCCAACTACCCATTGTGAGGAATTCTAGTGAGTATTAATAGCTTAAAGTATGCCAGGAGCTCCCCATTCTGGCATCCAGAATAGTTGTACATTATAAATTATAAGGAAATAATAGAGAAAAAGAATGAGACTTTCAACATGATCTAAGAATATGGCTTTTAATATTAATTTTAATTATTCATAATTTCTAAATAGATTTCTCTCAAAAGCAAATCAAAAAAGTATAATAAATCTGAGTCTCAAATGCAGGTTATATCTTTTTAATAGGGGGCTTTCTCTTTGGGGTCTAAGTTCGAGCTGATAATTAATTAACTAAGGCTGACTCAGGACATGATTTCCTTAGGCCACAAAAGGAAAAAGGAGACAAACGCACCTCATGAATCACCATTGCCTGAACTCTTCCCCTTTGTGCCATTTTGTAAGAAGGAGTTTACACTGTAGTGAAACTGCGTTATGTGTAACGTTTTTCAGAGATTGATGCCCATTTATCATTCAGAAAGAGCTATTGTACATACCTGGTTTTATAACTAGATTGTACACAGAACTGAAGTCTCATCATTTTGTCTTCACTTCCTTTATTTCTCTACTTTAATGTTGGCAATGCTGTGGGCACCACCTTGCTGACTCAGCTGCCACTAGGGGCAAAACTTAGTGACATATTCTCCTTAGGAGAACCAGGGCAGGGAGAAAGAAGGTGCTTTAGATGCGTGTGAATAGCTTAGAATTCTATCCTCTGTGACCATATCTTCAAAGTGTACTTCCCCTCCATTTATGATATACTTCCCAGTGATTTAATTTGTTGGTTTATTAAACTATCAATTAACTGATCATAGGGGTTGCTATGGACTGAATGTTTGTGTCCACCCTAAATTCAGATGTTGAAACCTAACTCCCAGTATGATTGTTTTAGGAGGTGAGGTCCTTGGGAGGGTTGAGCCCTCATGAATGGTCTCCTTATACAAGAGACCACAGAGAGTTCCCTTGCGCCTCAGCCGTGCGAGGACACAGCCAGGTAAGGGCTAAACGTGCACCAGGAAGTGGGTTCTCATCAGACACTGACTGGGCCAGAGCCATCATATTGGCCTCTGAAATTGTGAGAAGTAAGCTTCTGTGGTTTATGAGCCACCCATTCTATGGTAGTTTTGTTGTAGTTGCCCGAATGGGCTAAGATATACATATAACCAAGTGCTTCAGCAGTTGGCCTCATGGATTAGCCAAGGCTTTGAAAAGGCAGTGCCTTTGACCTAATCCTTAAAAAATAAAAGAGATTTCAAAAGAAGAGAGCCATTCTTAGATGAATAAAGGTAAGGAAGTAGAAATGTATAGATGTATGGAATTTTTATATTGAGCAAAATATAGGAAAGGTATAAGGAACCAACCCAGAAACTCCTTGTTTACTGTGGGCTCCCCACTTCTGGGCCCAGAGTAACTAACTATTCCACAGCTATTAATACTTGTCAAATGAATCATGCTTTGTGCAGGCATTTAAACTTTATTGTGAGAGTAAAAAGGAGTCATTGAAAGTTATTAAAAACATTTTGGGAGCTTTATTTAGTATTCTTTTCCCACTTCATCTTCATCCTTATCACCTCCCTTAACCCACTTTTTCAAAGACTGCTATTACCTCTGAATTTTAATCTGCATTCCAGTCATGTTTGACTTTGTACCTGTCATTGCCTCAGAACCGTGCACTGCCATTTACTTTTGTTGATATGCTGCTATTCCAAAGTATGTGTGTGTGTATGTATGTATGTACTTATTTATTTGTTAAAAGATTGTAAACTCTTTGAACATAAATTCTGAAGAAACTTATGAGGATACCTCTGCATAGAAAAGGCACTATAATGTTTTTGACAAATGTTTGGGCTCACTTATGGCAACAAGCCTGGGCCAGACCCTTTCATCCCAGAAAGATAAGCGAGCAGGAAGTCAAACCTACCGTATTTTCTGGTGTATAAGACAACTTTTGAAACGAAAAAAAGTCAACCGAAAATCGGGGGTCGTCTTATACGCCGGAAAATACGGTAATTTTTCTTTCTGTTCCTGTCAATCAGGTAAGACACACAAAGATAAGAATACCCAGTGTAGTTTGGAGTGCTGATGAGATGGTATAGCCTAGAGTGCTATAAACTTTAGTTGAAGTTTAGATAGGTTTTGATGGCAGATAAACTTTATCAACACAATTTACACTTGTCTCCAACCCACCATCTTCACTTCAATTCTACAAGCAGATCTTCTTTCCATACTAAAGTAAGGTGACCAGACGTCCCGCTTTTGGTGGGACAGTCCTGATTTTTAACAATTTGTCCCACGGCATTTTAAAAAAGTCACGATTTTTGGAAAGAATGCACGACAAGCTAGGGAACGGCGGGAGATAGACCAAATTTTTAATCAAGAACCCCCTCCCCCCCTGGTCAATGGTGTCCCGCTTTACCAATGTTAAAATCTGGTCACCTTACTAAAGGCAACTCTAAGTCAAACCACAGATGCAAATTGAGTTTTGGCTACAGTGATTTCTTTTATTAACATTTATTTTAGGTATCAAATGCTAACATCATTTCTCAAGTTACCTTGACCAGAATTTTTTATCTTAAGTTACATTGTTGCAAAAAAGTTGAGTATACAAATCTTATAGTGCAATCTATATCAATAGTGGTTGATTTCACCTTGTCATGTGAAAAAAGGTTAAGAACTAATTAAGATCTGATAGTGCTAAAAATAATATTTGTATGGAACTTAATTTACTAAAGCACTGTTGTATATAGGTGTTTTTTTGTGTATCTTGTAATTAGTCTGGTTGTTATCAATTTGACAGGTGACAAACTAGGATCAAAGAAGTCAAGTGACTTGTACTCAAGTTAATTCAGCTTATTCTTATCTGGGACAGAATCAGGACTCAAACCTAGATCCATGTATCCAATATTCCCAGATTTATCAATCTGCACTTCATTTCATCAATGGGAAGTTATTCGTTGAGGTACTATGATGGTCTTATTTACATAATAGATTTTGGTTTCTATGTTCTATAAAAGATAATATGGTATATAGGAAAAGAAGTCATAAAAGATAAACTATGAAAGGAAGGGCGAATGAAAGAAGGACAAAAGGAACAACTTGCAAAACAATGATTGCCTTTTAAATAGCAGGTGATTGTTTAGTCTTTCCCACTTGACTGTGTGTGACACAGTGGGCAGGGCTGACCTCCCCCAAACCGTTCTCGCTGTGCATGTATCAACTAAATTGATTAGCTGACACTTTTCATCCACAGGCCAATATGTTAAAAACCATAAGTGCTTTTTGCTTTTAGTACGTTATTTTGTAGAGATGAGAGATAATGATTTATGAATTGATTATGCTGGATAATTGGAGTGGTTCTAGAAGCATCCTTCTACCAAGCACACACACACAGTCCTAGAATGACTCTCAGAGACCTCCAGGGAGACCGTTGGCAGGACGTTTGAGAGAGTATTCAAGGGGTGTGTTCAGATTCATGCCTCTTCAATGCCCTGTTAGCCCTTATATAGTAGCTGTTTGAAGGCAAACACAGTCAGATACACCAAAAAGAGAAGTGTATTTTTGTTTTCTCTAAATAAAAGGAAAGAAATGGAGCTAAATATCAGACACTTGTTAATAATATTGCTCACTTTTAGACGTTGATGTCAGGGAGCCTGGATAGTAATTCCTACTCTTCGTATCTCTAACTGGTATGCCTCTAATTAGCTCACTTAACTTTTTAAACTGCTTTCTCAGCTGAAAAATTGGATAATGGTCCTTTAAACTCAGTAGAGCACAGTTTGAAAGAATGACCAGGGAACACTGAATATCTCCCCTTGTCCCATGAGACCTCTCATTAAACAAGAATGAGAGCAGGCATTTGTGACAACATGGATGGACCTTGGGATCCAGTCAATAGTTTAGTGGTTACCTGAGGGCAAGTGGGGAGGAAGGAGGGGGCATCAAATAGACGGTGATGGAAAGAGAGCTGACTCTGGGTAATGAGCACACAATGTACCACAGAGACGAGGTAATGTAGGACTATACACCTGGGACCTATGTAATTTTTACTAACTGATGTCACCCCAATAAGTTTAACAATAAAGTAAAAAGAATGGGTGCAGTGTTGAATGAATAGAAAGGATTAGGAAATAATCTACACTGGGAGTGAGGGTCAGATAGGACATCCAGCTCTTGTGTTATAATTTTCTGAGCTTCAACCTCCTCGTTTATAAAATGAAGACATGGGATTAGGTGGCCCTTAACAGTGACTCCAATTCTAAAAAATGTTAGACTTGATGATGCTATCATTAACATTGGATTTGTATGCAATGACAATTCTCCAGAAACCCTAGAAAACTGTGACCCAGTATGATAGGTTTTGCCAACACAGGTAAGGAGACAAAATTGTTTCTCTGTGCAAACCCACACACACTTGAATGGGTCTTCTTTATGCAGACAAACGATAAAAACAAATGTCAGCACTCATGTTCCCAACATTTACTGTTTAGAAAATTCAGTATTCCATGACATGGAAATTATTAGCATATCTGAGAGCTTATGTTTGCATAGTTATTTTTAGAAAGCACTTATTTTAATTTATTATCTATTTATATCTTCAGTATTGCATGCTTAGGAGATATAGATACACAGCACCAAAGTTATATGCTTATCCTCAAGACAATTAAAGAAGGAATTTACCTTGACAAATAACGTGTTCATTACAGAGCGCTCTCCTATTTATCAGAGAAGGCACTCTGTTTTTGGTAGTAAGCATCCTTCCCTCCCTCTCTGCCAGAGGACAATGGCAAGAAATGATTAATTAGTATGCTCCACATTACTGTCAGCTGGAATCTAGTCCAGGCATGGGGGAAGCCTGACTAATCGAAGGGAAGAAGTAAAGCTGGTAACATTAGTTATAATAGGTCGGGGAAGCTTTATTCCTGGGATTTCTGCCCAGTTTAAAGGCTCGTTTACATATTTCAGAGTGTGGTTTGCATTGCTAATTGAAAAGCAATCATTATGGCTCAAAATCAGAGCATAGGGTTCCCTATAAGGTTAAATAGGGAGGCTGGACAGAATTGCACGTTCTCGTTACTGAAACCTTTCACGATAACAGTTGCAAGAGTCTTTACCTAATATTTGATAAATGATCCCATTCCAGATGGGCACCTTATCTCATTTATCATCAGCTCTGGAGCACAGTGTCACTGGAATCAAAACTATTGAATAGGTCTATACTTTGGATTTACATGTGATTTCTTCACATTTTTTTTTTATTTGTAACATATAAGAAGACATTGTATGGCTAGAGGAATTGGGACAGTGGTTAAGGGATATGTGTGGAAAGAAAAAAGCACTTCACTGATTAAACCACTTTAACAGAGTCTATCCATGCAATTGTATAAAACCTAAAACAAAATGAACTGTAAACTCAAAGGTGTGAACCCAGATTAATCTGTACAAAGGCAGTAGGAGAGGAAGAGGCAGAGTTGTAATGACTGACAGTGGGAGGTGGGCATGGGATAGGCTGAGATGAGAGACCTGCCTTATAACAGCCCGGAGGCCTCCTGTCTCCATGTTTTGAGTTGTGTTAGCTATATTTAATAGTTAAACTTATGGATAATGACCCTATCTTCAACAGCAACTTGAAATATGAAAGAAGTGGCTTATATTCATTCACACACACACACACACACACACACACACACACACACACAAACACTAATAATATAAGAAGCAGTCATGCGGGAGACGCCAGGATGGCTCAGCAGGTTGAGCACTTGTCTTTTAGTTCTGGGGTCTGAGGATCAAATCCTGGCCCTGGCCTGTGCAGCCCTATATGCTGAACTGGGATGTGCCTCCCATGTTGGAAGCCCCCAATTCAGTTCTCACCAGGATGAGCTTCCCATGTGTGGGAGGCCCCAGGTTTGGCCCCCAGCTTGTGAGGGCATGCCTCCCATGCGGGAGGCCCCCAGCCCAGTTCCTGCCCTGTGCAGTCCAGCGTCCACCTGTGGAATGAAACTATGTAGAAAACTATGTACAATGACGTGTAACAATGAAGACTGCTCTGGGCCTTCCCTTTTCTTTTTGTCTCTCTCTCTCTCTCTCTCTCTCTCTCTCTCTCTCTCTCTGTCAAAAACAATACTTAAAACAAAAAACAACCAAACAAAAAAACAAGCAGTCATGGGGATATGAGAATTGTTGAAGCTACATTAAAAAGAAAAGAAACCAAATGATGCCATTTCAAGCAAAACAAATGCAACTCTGGACCAAACATTATGTTATTGGATGAAAATCAAGGGAATGTGATACCATAAAGGTTAGCAAAATTATGGATTCTTCTTTTAAAACCTATCTTTAAATAGCCCTAAGTCTGAAATTATAGGAGTAATTATTAAGGTGATTTTTGTTATTTTTTTAATCTAAAAATTTACAAAACCGTCATTCTATTTATAATAAATAGTACAAACTTGGAAGAGATTTAAAACTCTAGAATATTTTCATAAAAATCAAATTCTAATGTAAAGTTGAACTTCACTAAAGATAAAAAATTAAAATAAATTCAGCGAGATAACACATTTTTAAAAGTTACTCTAGGATTAAAATAAAGAAAGAACTTGGAAATTTCTTTTCAAAATTCAGAACTCATTTTAAGATGCAAGAATCAATGAATGTATTTTAGATGTGAATACACCAGAGGCTTAGTTCTAATTCTTTATGATTTATATCCTATGTTACAATATTAAAAAAGAAAGAAAAAGAAACCAAGCAATACAAAAGAAGCAACTTATAAAATGTTGCAACTACTGTGTGGCTTGGAAAAAAGTTTGCTTTTATTTTTATTCCAATGTCAAAATATGTCAAAACCCTGACTCAGCTTAAATATATAGAGGATGTATTTATAAATATAAGGTATAAATGAGAGGCAATTAATTTAGCCTCTGACCTTCCCATTATTGTCTGTTATTAACAGACTTCAAGTTAAAACATTTTTAGATGTTTTTACCTCACTTGCTTATTGAAGACATAGCTGAAAATCATATCTAATAATTCTAAAAAGACATGCTTGTCATGACAACCAAACCAATTAGTATCTCAAATGTAGGGCAGCTCTCTACCTCACCAATGGATCAGATATGTTCTTCTAGAACAGGACTTTGAAAGCATGTGTTACCTCTCCCTTGCGAGCACCACTTAACTTCTGCCTATTCACAAAATACTGAAGCATGCCAAGCCCCTTTAATTCAAGACAAATGATCTTTAAGGTGGAAACTAGTAGTTAATGTTCACAGTGTATCATTTATTCTCTAAAGCTGGATTCATTCAACTTTAACTAAATATTGAGCTCAACATTTTCCCTCCAATCTGGAATTCTCCTTCTTTCTATAAGCTTCAGCCATAAACCTCAATTTGGGTCAAAACTGTTCTGTCTATTGCTACTAGAACTTTATTTGGAATTGTATTATATCCTGAATTCTACCCAACACCTCTTTAGCAAGTTTATTTTCCTTAGCCCTGTGTGGTAAACATAAGTCTTATGTCCCCTCTGTGGTTAATACAGTTGTAAATAGAGAAGTTTCTGGAGGCAGTATGTCTGTATCCAAATCCGTCTTCATCACTTATAGTCATAGGACTTTGGAAAACTTCCATGTTGGAGACTCCTCAGTGCTAGTAGAAGTGCAAATTAGTATCACCATGTTAAAAAGCAATTTAATATTATCTTGTGAAGTTGAATATTTGCATTTTCTACAACCCAGTGATAGCACACTGATATATACTAAGAGACATGCACAAGAATGTTCACACATTTTACTCATGTTCCACAAACACGCCTTGACAATTAAGATGAGCACATATTTCAAATTTTTTCCACACCCCTCTCCCCCTCCCCTAAATATCTAGAGCAGACATCCCTAACTGATCCTAGCACTCTTTCCTGGGGAGTTCCGGCTTAGCGTCATCATTCTTTTTCATCCCAGCTCCACCGGCCACCATCTCCAATCAACCGGAATCTTGAAAAGATACTTTTCGGCCATCTTGGCCTTAGAAGAGCTACAGCCATTTGGAGTGAGCATACTTGGTAGTTTTTAAAAAACGGTTTCTAATGTACGGTAGGTAATACTAAACATTTCCAAAAGCTTGTTTTCTCCCTCTTTGTATATCAGCTCATCCTGAAAGACAGGCTAATTTCACTAACACTTAGTCCTTGTACTTTCTCTTACCGTTTTAAGAAGTGAGTTATATAATGGTTTAAGGCTGAAAAATTGCGTTCTCTTAAATGCTTTTAACTTATTGTCCAAATGCTTAGATTTATTTTGCTTTTATAATTCATATTGATCCATTACATAATGCAGCTAATTTTCATTCGTTAGATTTTCTTTGTAGATTATTGAAACACTACCTTTCTGCTAAGTGTATTGGCCTGTTTTATATATAGCAATCAATGAAAAACAAAAGTCTAATAAGGATACAGGGATAAGTTATAATAATATTCCACAGAGCTACACATAGATTCCCAAAATGGGAGGAGAAATTGCCAAATCTATTATTCCCTTCTTCTCAAATGCTGATATAGTATCCTGAACCACAGTATATTTTGCAGTTCTTTCCAGCAAAGAGGTTTAGAAGGAGAAGCACTGAATCACTTAGCAAGAATTTTAAATTACTGAGGCAAGGGAAACAAGAAAAAATATGGCTTCACATATAAAATGAGAATTTTCCATGTTTCCTGTGGCTGATGACCTAGGTTTTTTAGTATTTGGATTTAAGAGACCCTGGTTAATAAGGGATTTCTATGGAAACAGTGTAGGTGGCTGAGTATCAATTTAGCTAGAAGAAGAAAAGAAAATCTCCATATGTTTAAATTAACTTTGTCATTGAGACAAAGTTCCTCAACAAACTTTCTTTCCATTGCAGCATGTTTAATGCTTGGGAGACAAATTGGATTAAACTGATGCTCTTGGAGGCAGAGGCCATCTACATTTCATCCTCAGAATAATTCATGGGTAGCATTCGTTTAGCAGTAGGGTCCAGATCGAAACCTTAAATTGGATGAACTAAGGTGGCAGGTAAAGAAGCCAACTGGGAAGATGTTTTGTTTGAGATGCTCGGCCTTGCTTTTAGGAAGCTGTACTCCCCAAAGCTGTTTATTTTTTATTTATTTTTTTTAGAGTTGAACAATGAGGTTCAGAAGCTTCCAGAAGTTTTCCCATAAGTCTAAAAGGGAGAAGAAGGAAAGCAGACCCCCAATTTGAGTGACATTGCATAGGATGCTAAGAACTGCAAAGATCAAGGGCTCTGGAAATTAAGTTTCTTCCATGCATTTCGAGATAGAACAATATTTGAAATATTTGTAAAGCTGAGGAATTTCTCTCATCCCTAGATCCGAAAACTCTTAATTTTAGTAATTCTCTAAAGGTATACAATACTTTTTGACTGATAAGAAACTAGAAGAGGAGGTGCCAATAACTTCATTTTATAAATGCTGAAATTCAGGCAAGTAAATTTTAGTCACTTATTTCAAAGTTAACACAACAGTGTAGGGCCATAATACCATAACCCAGGATTTCTGAGTGTCGGAATCATGACCTACCTAATTGGAGTATCTAATATCATATTTCTGTCAATCTTCAATCTTTCTCACTCTCTTTCCTCCCCCTCTTCCCATATCATGTCCCTCTCCTCTACTTCCTGCCAAAAATAATGATGCAGTTTGACACCATGGCTAAGAGCAAGACCCTGATTAGAAAGCCTGGTTCCTCCCCTCTCTCTCGCAGTGTGACTAAAGGCATAGTCGTTGATGCCCTGTTGCAACAGGTTCCTGATTTGTAAGATGGGGCTACTAATAGTAGAAACTTCTGCGGTTCTTGTGAAGACTAAATAGGCAATTACAGGTAAAATGCCTGCCACAGAGTAAGCCCTCAATACATGCTCATTAGTAGAATTGACCCTCATAGCTTCCTCTGTGACTAATTCCTTGCTTTTCTCCTTCTGACTTTTTTTTATCCACTGTTACAATCAACTCTTTCATTTGTGTTTGGGCCCTTTATCTCAGACTTGGTTAGGTACCTCTCTTTATTTCCTTTGCATGACTTTATTATAAGTCTTGGTCTATAATGGTTTACTGGTCTGCTGACGAACATTCAACTTTGGTCCAGGAAATTACAGCAAAGGATGAGCTTGATAATAAGGCCACATGAGATGGGAAGAGGAGGTCTTGAGAAGGACAAAAACGGAGAGCAGAAGACTGGTAGGGAGGCAATCGTACAGACGAAAGCCAACACTAAGAGAATGGCAGTGGGCATTAAGAAGAGGTGCAGCACGAGAAATTAAATTAGGAGGCAGAAACTGTAGAATCTGATTGTTAAGGATGTGTGGGAAAGCAGTATACGATGATATCTGGGTTTCTGACTGTTGGGCCTGGAGTTATAGATATGGGGGTCAAAGCTGTATTTGTAAAATATATGCTGTTGGAAAGAAAACTGACTCCGGCTGGTGAACACATATTGTAACACATAGACAAAGTACTGTAGAATTGTACAAACCTGGAACCTATGCAATTAATTCTTATTAACCAATGTAGCCCTAATAAATTTAACAATTTAAAAAAAAAAAGCTGTATTTCGTGTAACTGAAGGTATGGGCAAAAATAACTCTACTCAGGGAGCAGTAGTATGCATAGGAAAAAGAGAGGAGGGCTAAGGTAGAGCTCCGACAAGTGCCAGCATTTAAGGGCTGGAAAAGCAAGAAGAGTATGAAGACACTCGAGGGGACAGCCTAAGGCAGAGATAATGAGCCAAGTGAGAGTGATGAGGCCTGACAGAGATTTGTATCACTGAACTCTAAGTTGTACTTGACCAATGAGTTAGGTTTAAAAACTACTTTACAGAAACTTGAACAAAAGAAGAAATAAATATTTATTAAACCTCTGCAGAGGCCCTAAATTTCTAAGCGTAGAAATGGCAAACAAACAAACAAACAAACAAACGAAAGGGAACTACCAAAACAAAAAACCAAACATTGGGATAAAGAGATTTACATAAGCATAGAACTAAATCTCTTGAATGTTAAAGCAAATGAAACAAAAAGGCAAGTATAAATTGAGCAAAATGTTTCCAAGTGTTTATGGTTAGGAAAATATTGTCGTTAGAAAAAGAGCTTGTAATGAATTGTTAAGGTAAAACCACTAAGAGTAGGATAGATATAATGGGTAAAGGATCTGATGGGAGAATTCATAAAACTTTCTAACCACAAAAAAGAAATGATAATTGTTGGATAAGATTGAGGTGTTACTTAGTGTTAAGGTAGAAATCATATTACATTATATAAATGTATTAAATCAGCACACTGTATACCTTAAACTTATACTATGTAAATTATGCCTCAATTAAAAAAAAAAAAGCAAATACAACTAGTAAAGCATATGGGAAAATAATTATTTTTCACTAATAGCAAAGAAGGGTATTTTAGAATAAAAAGATAGCATTTTCCTCTTATTAATTAGCAAAGAAGATTAAATAACAATATAATTCTAACAAATATTTGGTGAAACCAGTATTCGTAGTGATTTTTGGTGACATGGTATATTAGCATAGATTTTTAATATTTGTTGGAATGAATTTGAAACCACAAATTGCTCTTGTACAAAGTCTACCCATTGGCTTTTAAAGATTCAAGTGATAGAACATATGTACAAAGTATTTTTGTTAAATAACATAACCATAAGTTGTTATGGAAAACTAGAATTTACCAATAAAGCTGTTGTTAAATAATACAGTGTGGTCTATTATGAAGGTTATAAAGATGATGTAACAATCTGTAAAATTATTATAATATATATAATGTTTGTGAATTATAAAATAGGATATATATTTATATGTACACTGAATCTAGCTATGTGGAATATGAACATTAGAAAACTAGGAAGCGCATACACTAAAAAGTTCACAGTGATTATGTTAGTATAGTTGGATTAAGCATGATATGAATAAATATTCCTCTATTTCTCACCATTCTTGTTAGATTGCTTATATAACTAAAATAAGCATACTCATTAAATAGTTATTGAGCCTTCATTTATTTTTCTTTTTACACGCTAAATGAAACCATATTTTTTCATCTTCAATAACATAACAATTTTTTAATTCTGAAAACTATGTTGAAAAATTATCTACAAGTCAAATTAAATCATTATGATGCTAATATTTATTATCAAATGATAGATTTTACTAATGGCTTTTTAAAAAATGACTCACTAGTGATGATGACAGTGATGGTGATGTTGACCATCACGACCATAAGACACTACTCTACCGAAATGCTGCTGTTACTTTGAGCCCATGTTTAATAAATCACAGTAGACTTTACCCTTTTGTTTCACAGAAATTGAAAAGCCTTTTATCTTCTAGGTCTAAAATCAGGGAAATGTATCCCTTGGGATTAACAGTATGTGATTATTAGCAAACCCATACCCCAACTTGAGGTTTTGTTTGTAGTACAGGTGAGAGCTCCTGAACTCTTTACAAATTCTGTGAGTCATTCAGTTAATTCCTTCATTGATAATGTTAAATTGTTCTGCATAATAAAGCATCTGTTCAGAATAAGAATAAGATTCTGACAGGGTCTAGACAATTGAGACAAGCTCTCCATATCTAGACAGAGGCTGATAGGGAGCATTAACAGTGAGCCAGAACTTTCCTGAAATCTAATACATCCAGGCTATTTTTACATGGTATGATTCAGTGTTCAGTTTTCCTTTATTGGGTGATGTCAATGGAAAGATGTTTTGCCTCCAAAACACTTCAATCTGACTTGCTGACTTTGGACTATTTTTATTTATTTATTTATATTTATTTATTTATTTATTTATTTATTTATT
>PVKE010009100.1:5347-42847 GCA_004027555.1 Craseonycteris thonglongyai | reverse complement strand
TGTCCTCATTAGCTGTACCATTTGTTTTGATTTTATTTCTCCCTTTCCCCACACATACTTCTCCCTCCCTCCCTCTTTTCTTCTTCTCAGTGCATTGGCTGAAAGATAGCGCAGGACACACACACACACACACACACACACTGGGGTGTTTTCAGAGTGGCTGGAGCTGAGAGGTGGGGTACAACCGCAGGAGCTGTGCGGATGGGTGAGGTGCATGTGTACCTGCTTAAACGGGCCAGAAAAGCCAAACTTAAGAAATCTGCCTATGTACGGAACAAATCAACTGAAGGGGTTCTAATTAATCTGCCGTCTGTGACTTTCAGTATTTTTCAGGTTAGTTCTGAGTTTTGTTGCCTTTGCGAGGGAGAGGAAAGTAAACCATATACTGTTTTATTGTGAGCTTTGAAATAAGGGAAGGGATAAAAAAAATAAGTTATCAATGTACCATTATTTTAAATGAAGAGAGGCATAATTCAGCCTAAATGTTCATAGGGGGAGGTGCTTTTTCCTTTTTATTTAATTTAATTATTTAATTTATTTATTTATTTTAACTAGGACTAGGTTAAAACTGATGGTGCTGAGAAGGAAAAAGTTTTTTGGAGTTCAACAATTTAATCTTTCTTGGCCCTTAAAACATTTCAGCCAGTGTCATTCAAATTTGGACTATTTTTAAGCTTGATCTTTGGCAGGACTTTAGAAAACTCTGGTGAGGGTGCTATCTCTGATAGCTGCCAAAAAGAGAGGATGACTTTGAAGTTTGAAAACTTAGAAAAAATAAGAAGCTACTTTCACATTGCCAGTGGCCTTTACAGATGCAAAATACAGTTAAGAGGAGAGGAGCTTGGGGAAAATAGAACCTATTTCAAGAAAGAAAGAAAAAAAACATCTGTCAAGGCCTCTAAAACAAGCTTCTGAAGAAGGCAGTAATAGTGAAGACACTGGATGACACTTCGACCAAGTTAGTCATGAAAACATACGTATGGCTGTTCCTAGGGGTGTTTCATTCTGGCGTGTAAATGTTAAATTGTAGGAATTCAAGTAAATTCAGGAAGTGTTTCACAGTGGGTATGGGCGTGGGGGTGGGAGTGGGAGGGGGTTGAGTCTCGGTCAATGGGGAGCAAGTTCCCAGTTTGGTTCTTGGCTCATTGAGTAAGGGAAGAAGGAGAGTGTCTCCCCTGCTGGACCCCACTTATGGGGCGGACGTGCCCTGCGGAGCAGTGACTTTCAAGAGTTCATTAATGGCAGTCAGAGACCGGGCAACTGCAGCCATTCCCCAGCCATTCCTTAAAGGGGAGGGTTGTGTGCTGTGCCAGGGTATTCTGGTAGCAGTTTAATTCCCTGGCGTTTATGTTAATTTCCATAATTGGCAGCTTCCGAAATGGCTTTGGCAGACAGTTGGCTTTAAATGTGGCCACCTAGGCCACCATGCCCAGGTTATTTTAGGAAACCCACTCTTTCCATCCGGAGCCCTTTCGCAGGACTTCTCGAGGGGTCCAGGAGGTAGGCTCCTTCCTGAGTCGACTCGCACGGAGGTCACTTTTTGTGTGCGCGCGGGGTCGTCCCCAGCGCTTGTGAGCAGCATATGCGTGTGGTTGTGCTGCCTGCACTCGCAGCCTTGTACATTTTCACCCTGGGAAATTAGCAACAAAGCCCGATCTGTCTCACGGCTGCTTTGCACTTTCCGAGGGCGACTGTACTTGACTGAGCAGCAGAACAGGCACAGGAGAGAGCAGCGAGCCAGGGAGGGAGAGACGAGGGGAGGGGTGGGGGCGAGAGGTAAATAGTCTTAAATCGGAAGGGAGCTGCTTCGCTGTGGGCTTGACAAGCGCTGCCTGGGCTCCGCCGGCTCAGTAATAACTGAGTGACCTTTCCTTTGGCTGTAGTATGTCTGGCTGGGAAGGGATTGCATTTTGCAGCTGAGAGCCGGGGCTTCCCTTCAGCTCGGCCCCTCGTGTGCTGCTGGGGTAAGTTGTCTCCAGCCAGGACGGCGACAGAGACAGCCTCGGACAGCACTTGCCTGAAAGGAGGACACCTGTAGCTCAGAGGCGGTCAGCGCGGTGACTTGGCGGATCCTTGAGGACCTCATTATTTTAAACTTAAAAAAAATCGAGATTCACCCCTCTCTTTTTTTTTTTTTTTTTTTTCAAACAATGCTTCTTTTTGACCTTTCCCAAGGAGAAGAGCTACAAAGCAGCCACTGTGCTTTCTGAACGGCCTCCCCCTGCATCGCTTAATTGAGAAGGTAAGTGCAGCAACTGTGTACACACGCGTCGGCTTATTTGTGGTGTGTGTGTCGGCGGGTGCGCGCGTGCGTGTGCGGATGTGGGTATTTTTTTTTTTTTTTTTTTTTCCCTTCCCGGAGCCTCCTAATGAGGCATAAACTGGAGCTGCAGCCCAGCTCCGCACTGCAACTTTCGCTCGGACTGCAGCTCGGCTGAGACGGTTTTGTTGAAATCATGTGAGGCTTCATTATTTTTATGATGAGACATGAAATAGATGCGGGCGGAAGATGTGCATGGAAGGAGGGAGAGCGGCCGCGGCGCAGAACGTCTCAAGTACGACTCGAGTGGCTAATAGTCAAAGTTCACGGTGAACTGCAGCATTGCAACACCCCTGACGCCCGGGGACAGAGGGGCAGCGAGAGTTTGGAATTAGGGCACGTTTGCTCTGGCAAGGCCCAGAGGTAGGGAATTATGTCCTAGGTGGGTTCTGGACCCCACCCCACCCGCCTTCTCCTTACTTGCTGGAATTCATGATCCCCTTACCCCTAAGAGTTGAAATTACAATCATTTGGTTCTTGTTGACACTTCTGCTTGTCCCCACAATGCCATAACAAAATGTGGTCCCTATGAAACGGAAAAGTGACTATTGGGGGAGGAGGGGGTGGTCAGGGAAAGAAGTGCCCAGAAGAGAGGTTCCCTGGAACAAGATGCCTATGTCCTAATAGGTTGAGATTCGAACTGATGCAGCACATTTTTTTTTTTTACGAGGGCTACCCACATCGCTGTTATGAAATACAACTCAGATTTATGATCTTTTTCATATTGAACATGATATGCTATGCTAACGCTGCATGTGACAGTTTAATCAAATCCATTTGTTACCACGAGGCTAAAAGGGGCCGCTGGGATTTTAGGATTACGGGCAGAGTTAGGGAAGCATGTGGCTTTGTCATTCGCCGTCATTTTGCACACTGCCACACTGCGAGGGGCTCTGTGTGTGCGCTGTGCCTCATCTGGCCGCCCTCATCCCTTCCCCCACCCCCTGCCGCCGCTCCGACCCGCTCCCAAAGTGCCTCACAATAGTCGTCCTCGGTGGTGTAGGTTGCGCACCAGGTCCACACTTGAGCTGAATCCGGGAGACCCCCTTCCACGTCTATTTTTCGGCTTGGTGCTCAATGAGAAGTCACCGCAACTCAGGCACGCCTAAGTCAACTCATGCAGAAAAAGGAGAAAAGTTTTGGTAAGGTTACAATCTATTGTAGATGCACTTTGCCGGCGCTCAGCACTCTTAGCTGCTTCCAAAGCCTCCCTGCTCCTCCGCTGCGTTTGTGTCTTTCTAAAAGATCCAAAGTATTATTGTTGTAACTGCTTTGAAAGACTGCTGCTTAAACCAATTAATCTTGCTAGGTGCAACAAATTCTGCTACTACATTCTTTGCAAATCATCTCTGTGTGGCTGCAAAGACACAACCACAAAAGGCTGGGGCATAACTCCGCAAGGGATTCTTTGTTAGAGTGTATGTATGTTTCTTTCTTTCTTTTTTTTTTATTTTGCATGTGAGCTGCATCAAAATTGAACTCAGTCTTGCAAATCTCTTGTTGGCCTTTGCCAAGCACTAGCACTTTGCTGCCATGGTAACTGTAATTAAACTGATAAGAGTGGAAAAATGTCAGTATCTCTGAGCCTTGCAGCTGCATTGGAGAAAAAGGGAATCAAATTGGTTCCCAGCTCCATTGCTCAAAACGGGGAGGGGGTGGTGGAAGGATGGGGGTGGGGGTGGGGGGGAGAGGTTGGGAGTTGAAGGGGCAGAACAGAGTTAAGCAGCTCCAGCGCCTGAGTTCTGGGGACATCTATTTGCATTGTTGTCCCTTAGGGGGCTGCAGCCTGTAGGGATGCTCTGGGCCAGTGAACAGAGAGAAACAAGCTTTTAGGCCCAATCCAGTTCTCTAGTTGGGGCTGGGGGCTGCAAGAGGATGAAGATGGGTAGGAAGAGAGAAAATCTTTTGTTTGTTACCTCTTGGCAATCAAATGGCCGTGTTGGCCAAATTCTTTTAATCTGTGTCACTGCTCCCAGCTGCAGAACCTGCATTCCCATTTTAGCATCTTCCTGAGGCACCTCATGTCTGCCAACCCCCTTTATGTATTCCCACTTCCAATTCCTTTTCCCAAATTGTTCTCTGTGAATCTTTGGACGGGGACAAACTGTTTTCCATTCAGTATGTGTAGTTAGTCCAAAAATATAAAAGACTGTGTCTAAGTGCTGCAAATCTTTCATTCTGATCATTTTTTGAAACCCCTGTGTGTTGTGGAGTTGTGGTTACTTTGTTGTGTTAACTACTGGAGCTGAGGCTGCGCGGATGAATGGCACAGAACAAGGGAACATAATGGAGGCAGCCAACCGTTAGGCCGCCTCACAATGCAATCCAGGCAATTAAAAGCTCACCAGAGTTTAAATGAAATGGTTCTACTTATTTCTGCACACCACGCTGCACAGGCTATTATTTATGTCTTTTTTTTTAATTATGATTTTCCTTAAACTGTCAAATAACTCAGAATGGCAGGGTCTCAGAGGCAATAAGAATTTCCCTCAGAACAATTTACATGCCAATCTAAAACTAGTTATGAGTCCTGATGTGCTATGAGCAACTTGTGAAATGTTTCTCAGCTCCAAACACATAACTCTACCTAGGCGTGTTCTTCTGGATAGTGAGGGGAGGCGGTTGCCTGCTTTATGCCTTTCGGTTCATGGCAAAGTGGTGACTACAAAATAGTTCTTTTCTTACAACTGGCTTAAAGTTGCGTAGTATTGAAAAGATTTTCTTTGCAAGAGAAATGTGATGATGTTCTCTAAAAGGTACCAGGATGGTGTGTAAAATATCCAACTCCTTTTATGCCCAAAGCCAACCAGAATGTAAGAGTTTCAAATATTAATTGGCCTCTGAGTGCTAAATTAAAATGTCAACACAATAAAAACATTTTGTGAAGACAAGCAGGGTAGTGTTGCTTGTGCCAAATGTTGCTGTTCCCTGTCTTGGTTGCAAAACATTTTGAATAAAGATAGCTGACCTTCCACAGTTAATGGTAATAATATAATCAGGGAACTATAGCTTAGCTACAGCTAAGATGGATTTTTACTAAAAAAAAAAAAATGATTTAAAAAAATGATAGCCCTATAAATTAGGTAATTAAAATAGCCACTCTTCATATATATCTAGATGTTTTCAATAAGGAAATCCAGAATGTCTTTTAGTAAATATAATCTCCCCCTTCCCCCAGGTATATGGTTGAGAGGCACTAGGGTATGATCTGTACTGTAATTAATGGGATTCATTCCTTGTGGAACCTTGCTAGAAGACAGCAACTAGTTCTGATCAAAGAAATTTCATTTGTTAGAAGTTCTAGAGAGATATTTAGCAGAGTTATCAAGGGTTATGATTAATCTACACTAGACCCTTAGCTCCTTCAAAGAAAGGGAATGCAGAGCATGCGATAGGAATACCACCTGCTCTTCTGTACAAACCTAGCTGCTAGTTTGCTGCTCTGCGGACCATGGCTATGCATATATATCATGCAGAAAGAACAGCCAGCCACCCTGCTTGCTTCCCTGCCATTCCCTACTCTATTCCTCTACCAAGTCATTTTCTAATGGAAGCTCAACTTCATAACATTATTCAGTTTATGTATTATTTGTAGCTAGAAAAGTTATTCAGCTTTAAGGGTATAATGGTGCCTGATGGCTCTTATCAGGGTGATTAAAAATAAAATGATTGTGAAGATATAGAAGTGAAACCTTCGTAAGTCATCAGAAGAAGCTGAAGAAGCTTTAACCATTTTAGAGTAGGAAAATAGACACAGAATGTTCAAGTTAGAGGTCGGCATTTCTTTTCTTGAACTGTTGTTAGTGCATGCATATTTGATGTTTTGTATCCTTCTATGTCCAGTTTTCAAACTTTATGGCTAGGAGGAGAAGCATGATAGAGCAATGGGATCTCTGAATTGTAAGAAGGCTACCAAGTCTAGTGTTTAAATGTTGTTCAGTTTTGAGAGGGTTCCTGAACCTCTCTTAGACCTCTGTATCATAATTTATAAAATGACGGAATTTGGAATCGATGACATCTCTGATATTTTATAGTGCTTTAAATGAGTTATTTGATACAAAGCTGAGTGTTTGATACTTAGGGAAGGAGAAGAAACACAAAGGCGAATATCCTTTCATTGAAAAAAAAATTTAGTCAAGTTGTAAAACCCATAGAATTCAGATAGATTCCTTATTAATGATGGAAATATATTGCTGTCTAATATACCATCATATATGTATATAATACATTTACTTATATCTATATGTGTATATATATATAGACTGCCTTCTATTACTTTTTTCTATAAAATAAGTACATGTTTATGGTAACAAATTGCATAATCTTATACTTTAGATTTATATAAGAGCATGTAGTAGTATACAGTTAGGTAATCTGCCATTAATAGAGACACTGAATGATGCCTGTTAGTATAAATACATTTTAAAAATTTTAATGTAATGAATACTTTGAAATATCTAGGGCACAGACAGAAGTATTTGGCTGCAAAGAAGTAACATATAGGATTGGTGAGCTTTTCAGGTGTACTTAGCTATGTACTTAGCTGTGCACATCTCTACTTCTAAGTAAGGCTAGTGTGATCTTATAAGAGTGCACTCTTCTTCTGTCATCAAACACATACCAAGTGAAAATTTTAATCCATAAAGAAACCTCATTTTTTACTCTTATAGAGTGTCCATGAACTAGTTGGTTAAATAGCTTTCCTTTAAGATTGTTAGCCATTTATTCACATTTTATCCCTAAAGGAATACCTCTATGTAGAGAATGGGGACACCATAACATTATTTAATGTTATTTAACTTCGTGTGTATAACACCATCTTACTATGTACAGTACAAACTCATTACTTTGTAACTTTTATGTGTCACTTAATAAATTATTTAATAAGGACTTTATCAAAGTTTGAGCGTTTCTGTTCCCCAAATTTAGTTTTAGTACGGTTCTAAAAAAGAAAGTCTAACACTCCTTGGAAAAGGCCATATTAAATATTTAACACGTTAGAGATCTTTTGACATCTTTTGAATCTTTCTTGTCATTCCCAGCTCTCTTTTTTGTTTTTTTTGTCTTCCTTTAGGTATACAAATGCTCTCAGTCCAGCCAGACACCAAGCCGAAAGGTTGTGCTGGCTGCAACCGAAAGATCAAGGACCGGTATCTTCTAAAGGCACTGGACAAATACTGGCATGAGGACTGCCTAAAGTGTGCCTGCTGCGACTGTCGTTTGGGAGAGGTGGGCTCCACCCTGTACACGAAAGCTAATCTTATCCTTTGTCGAAGAGACTATCTGAGGTAGGAATTATCCTTGCACAGTAGTGATGACTGGATTCCTTTTAAAATACTTTTGTAAGTGTACTTTGTTTGTTTGTTTGATTGTTTCACTTCCTTACAATTAGCCTCTGTTCCTGAAAGATGTTGACCTGTCAGCCTTCACAATGTTACCAGCTGCCTGTTCCACAAATTACTGCTTAGGTAATGGCCAACAAAGCACAACATCTAAAATGTTTCAGTTTGGCTTGCCTGGGTGCTCATATTTAGAGATAGGTTATTTCACTGCCTTTATTCAAACTGCCAGTTCATGTCAAGTATGTACTTGGTAGAAATCAGCATACAAATTTTTTATTAGACCATAAGTGACAAGGTAGACTGAGCATAACACAAAATTACTCACCTATCATTCTGTTTCAGATTTGGCAGAGAAAGTCTGTGTGAAATACTTAACTGGTATTTACTAGTATTTTTATGGTACAATTTTGAAAACTTTCTCCAAGTGTAACTATATCTTTGCCCCATGACTTTCCAAGTGTTCATCGCAAAAACATCGCTGAAAATTAAAAGTTTCAGACTTGCCAGTAGCCTTATGGAAATTAACAAAGTAAAGGTCTCTAACATTATGGGGAGATGATAGCCACTCTCCAAACTGTAAACATCTGAGCAGTTTCAGGACAATGCAGGTAGATGGTCCTGCTCATGAAGACATGTAGCCACCTAAACTTGTTTCCCAGAAGTTAATATTCAACACATGAACTTCTATTTAAGGAAAATTATTTTGCTTTCTAAGGAACTTTGTGACTTGATTCAGCTGCAAATTACTTATATTAATAAAGTAGGATCTATCAAATTAGAGAAATGATATATGGCATCATTTGGGTTTTCATATTTGATACAATTAATCATTTTTCTAGTCTGACATTAAGTAATTTATTTAAATTCTTTTCCCCATCTGACACAAAATTTATCAATTAACTGTTAACTCCTTACCGGTCTTGGTCATTTGAAGAGGTACTTTCTGGAAAATTTGGTGCTTCCTCGTATATGATTCTGTTATTTTTCAGTCTAATTTAGTTTTGATATATAAAAACATACTGTTTGATTAATGGTAGTTACAAGAGCGTGAATCCAGTTAGTACTGTTTTTCAGACTCTGCTCTTTCCCCTTCTTAGGACTGCCTTGTCTGACAGCCTCCTGACTAATTATGACCACTCGTTACTACTTCTCTCTGTTCTAAGGGCACAATATACATGCCAGGTGCCAACAATGGGAAGTGAATCTCTACAACCAGGATTTTCCTCATTGTAATGGCACAACTAATCAGAATTAACTAACTGAGTATATGCTTTTAGAACTGTAGTCTTTGAACTTTCATCTTTGAAATAAAATTTTCTCTTCTGCTCATTGTGAATGAGCACCTTATTTCCGCATAAAGCATTTGTATTTGCTCTTAGCAATTTAACGTCGCTTCCTAGCTTCACTTTACTCACCACTAGTCATGGTTTTTTTACTCTTTTTCTTTTCTTTTTTTTTTTGACTTTTACATGTTTAACACTGCAGAATCTCAAAGTGGAATTATGTAACAATTCAAAAATAAGAAATTTATATAGTCTTGGCAAAGTTAGAGTGTCCCAATAAGCAATAAAGACTGAAATAAGTAAAACTTTTAATCAATATCTTTTGATATTTATTGCCGATGAAATACCTGTGTCCTGAGTGAAACTGTTTTTGCGGTTGTCATTATAGTATCAGGCAGAAAAAGTAAACTTAGACTTAGTTTGTTCTTCCTTGTGGTAATAAAAATACAATGTTCAATTGCTATTGGATATCTCAAGGAAGTGTTTTATCGAAAGGAATTTCCGAAATAGTTTCCATATCAGAAATTCTTATCTATCGCTAGAAGAGTCTATATGTTGCTTTTGTGATATAACTTTAGTTAATTTCTGATAGGCTCAAACTTTTAATCCTTGCTGATTTATGTAAAAAAAAAAATTGAACTCTTTCAAATATAAACCCTGGTCTTGATTACCAATATATTCATTTCTGAGAGTACAATTTCCTCTTAAATCAGTCATTACTACATTAATGGCCAGTTGTTATGTTAGCAGCCTAAATGTTGTTAACATTTCAAAATAAGTTGTTAACAGCAAGCTTATCCCTTATTTAAACTGAAGGTTTGTTGTATATAGCGTGACTTCTTTGGCAACTAGTAATTCATCAACATTTGAAAATTGCAGAAGTAAAAAGAGGAATTGGTATGTATGTAAAACACTGTGTTTTGAGTTACAAATTATGCCACAGATGCGGTGTTTAGTTTTATGTGGAAAGCGTGCATCTCAGTGAAATTGTGTGGATGTTCAACAGCATACTGGTGAACTAAAATAGACTGATTCTGTATGTCAAATGGGCAAATATAATCAAGCAAGTCTTATCTACAGATTAATTTCTTTGTGTATAAATAGTCATTCATAATGTTTATTAAGTGCCTGCTGTGTGTGGAAGACATAATGTTAGATAATGGATGAAATAAATAATGGGAGAAAAAAGGTGTATCTAATACTATCTATTTATTAATTACACAAAATCTGCAATATGGCCAGTGAACAAGGAGTTTATTTTCCCTGGATTTGAAAATAATTTTTCTCATTTCCCTCCTAGCTTGGTACAGTTCCCTTTTTGTGTGTGGGTGTATTTTGCACAACCAATGCTTAACCATTTAAATCCTTTTTTTTTTTTTTTTTTTTTTTTTTTTTTTTTTTTTTTTTTTTTTTTTTTTTTTTTTTTTTTTTTTTTTTTTTAGTAGTAGTAGTTTGGTTTGGTTTTTGGTCTTTGGCTATTTTGTAATTTCTCTGAGATACCAACAAGTCATAAATAACTTATAGGTTTGTATTTCTTTGTCTAAATCCCTAGGCATCTAAGCAAGAATATGGAAAATGTTAAAGAAAAGAATAGTTTACCTGTACTAATAAATTATTGGCTTTGGTATTATCCTGGGCTAGATCATTTTTTTCATATCCAGAGAATATGAAAATATTTTTGCTCTTTGTATTTAACTTCCAAAGCTTCTTCCAAAAAAGAAAATGAAACTCTTCTGATTTGAACAATGCATCTTGAAGTTCTTGCATTTTATTTTGCATTACTTGAAGCAGTGATAGTAGTGGCATGTTTTTATAAGTTCTTCAAATGATGACTACAAGAATTTAAATCATAAGATATTTTCTTAAGAATTATCAAAAGTATTATTGTGGCAAATTTGATTTCTCACATGTTTTTCTCCTATGTGGCACATTTAGCTATATTTAAGAAAAAAATCATTTTACAGTTTATGTGTTGAGTTTCAAATCTTAAAAGTTCTCTTTCCATTAACAGAGCTGGTATACATGTATTTTATTTTTCTGTAGAATATAAAATGCACAGGTCTGATGGGAGAGAATTTGCCAGTTTGTACAATTGTTCTCTGCCTTCAAAAACTCATTAGATATAACAGAAGGATTGACTTTTAAAAACTTCCTCTATTAACATGCTTTCAGACTTTATTATGAAGTCAATCTGCCCATCAATATTTATATACTAATACCTAGAAAAGTGTCCGTTAAAAATGTATCCAACACATTTATAATTTTATATTTTTTAAAGTTGTGCTTATGACCAATTAGACATAAAGCATCTTTGTACCTTGAACTGGAGCTTAAAATTAATAGACTGCCTGAAATAGATGAACAGTTATTGTGTAAAAATAGCAAAGTTTTAGTGATGATATTAAAGGACTCGAATCATTGCCAAACTGTCATCCTTATTTGAGCTTGGAAAATATGAATTAAGTAGTTCAGGTGTAGTCAGAATTATAGAATTAAGATTTTATGGCAAGTGTTAAGAAGTAAAGCCAGGAGAAATAAAATATTTTTCAACTTGGAGTAAAGTTTATCAAAATTTGTCACTAAAACTTTTGGGAATTTCTTTTTCCTTTCTTTTCTTTTTTTCTTTTTTTTTTTTTTTGTTTAGCCAAAAACTTTTTACTTGTAAATTTTAAGCACTAAGTCAATACAGACTGTATCTTTTATCTCTATGATTTTTTTTTAACCAGGGAATGTATTCAAAGCTGTTTGCTGTGATATGTACCATAGAAACCACTTTTAGCTTTTCCTATATGAGAAGCTAAAAATTTCTTCTATAAATTTTAATGCAATTTGCTATTTTTATATGTAAGGGTGATTTGTTTAAAATGAAACTACTGAAAAAGACTGATGCTTCATACTCTACCAGAGTTGCCAATTAACAAAAAGAATTCAAAGTTGCTATGAGTTTCTAAGCTTACAACAAATTTTATATACTTTTAATATAGTAGTACAATAACTTTAAAACAGAAAATTAAAATTAAATGCTTCATAAAGCATTAATCTATCTACAACTTTATTTCACATTGATCAAACCTAGTGTCTCTAAATTTTTATATAAGGTTAAATTTATATTAGTATGTACTTAAGGCATTAAAAATAAATATGAATATTTTGGTAATACTTTATCTGACAATTCAGTGCACAATATTTTTTTAATGATGAATAAAGTGTTTATTCTTTTTTTCATTCAGTGTCACTTTTTTAATATTAGGAAGTTGCAATTGTTTACCACAGGAGCAGTCAATTGTTGTTAAATATTTGAAAAATTACTTTTATGTTATATTCTGAAATTTTAAACATTTATAGGGAATGGAACTCCTCCCAAATATGCGTTCTTTTCTTCTCTACATGCTTCGTTTAAGTTTTCTTAACACTTTATTATAGTCATAACTTTGGCCATATTTAAATGTCTAAGACCATCTTAGTATTATGAAGCATTTTGATGTATGAATGCATTAAACTCCATGGTCTGTTAAAAAATACTATTATATTCCTTGCAAATCATCTTACCTTATTTATAGCTTTATAAAAAGTTATAATTTGTCCTTTTTTCTATTTATTATAGTGAATTATTATTACATTTTACTTTAAATTTTTAGAATTTACACCAGTCATGGACCTGTAGAAATCAGGAGTGATCATTTTGTTTTGTACAATACTTGGGGACTGTGCTTCTCACTTCAGGAGAAATTGGTAGGGTCATACCAGACTTCCTCAGTGACAACTTCTTTGCAGTAATCTCTTCAAAATATTTCATCTATAGAGAGAATTTCTTATTTGTAAATTTATCAGTAATATCTTTCAGTCCTTAATCATGTAACGCATCCATTTACAGTGAACAAGTATTTAATGTAATTATTTTTGTCTGTGGAGTTTTGCTTTGGTTTGTTTGACAGACTTAAGTTATTTTCATTGAAAACACACACACATACACCCCAAGAAGAATATTAAAAATACTTCACATTATTTCTCTATCTTTACTGTCTTTTATCTTTTTATATAGCATGGGATACTTCAATCAGGATAGTTTTACACATGAGATGGATAAGTTAGACATACCTGACTTAGCAGAAAAATATTCTGTTTCCACAAATATATGTAGGATTAAATGCATCTGGAAGAACTACATTTAAGGATTGCTAAACTTGCTTATTTTGCACTTTATAAATGCATAGAACTCTGGAAAAGAATCTCTATTTTTGGTTGCTCTCAGAGTATATCAAAGTCAGCCAGCCCTTCGTTTATAAACTCACCATTAACTTCCATTAAGTGACTAATAATAAATTTTGATGCTGTGTTTTGACTGCATAAACATAATATATTAAGGAATCTCATTTTAAAAATATACTGAAAGTAGTGATTTTGTAAAAGGTGATGATGAATATATGCATTGTAGAAATGTTATTATGTGGCTCAGTTTTCTGCCTCACATAAAATTATATAGCCTAAAAGAAGAATTGAGCCAAACTTAACAACCGTTATATATTTCTTCATTACACTGTGAGGCTTTGAGATCTTATTTTGGCATTTGGTTTAAAAACTTTTTCCACATCCTATGAGAGTGTCTTCTATTACTCAAAATTATATCCTGCAACTTCATTCTGTGTTCCAAAAAAAAGTACCTAACATTTCTCAGTTTTGTTAATAAAAGTTAAAATATATGAATTGTAAATGCAGAACAAGATCTTGAAAACAAAGAAAGTAAAAATAAAAACAACAATGTTCTGTTCAACTGACTAAATTCTTTTTAAACAACATTTCCATTAGCCATGTTTTTTTAAGGTATTTTCCTTGTTTAATTTTTTTAATTGGTTTATGTAAGTGATTACTCCTACTGATACGTGGAATTTCCTTTTGTTAAGCATTTAAAGTGATGTAAGGTGTATATACATATAGTGTACATACAAATATTAGAATGGAGATAACAGAATGAACATTAGCTTTTGTCATAACTGACTTTCATCAGATTGCTTATTTGGCAGGCTCTGAAACTTGTAAAATTCAGATACTTGATGCCAGTCAATTTTTTTAGTATTATAAACTACAGTACTGACTTATTCTTAGAGGGTTTCACCATTCTAAGAGGACAAACACATTTTATAATACCTAAATGTATTCCATTGTGATTTTTATTACCCAGTTCTGTTTTTCTCAGCTCCTATGGAGTTTGATACTGTTTGTGATAGTTCTTTTTCTACCATTGCATCATGCCTGAGTAGATGATTAACCATACATTTCCCTTTCCAAACTATTTATAAGAAATGTATTTTGGAGTAGAGGTTTACGTTGTGAAACAAGAAATATGGCAGTTAGGCAAAATTTCTTCTTTTTTTTTTGCTTATTAAGGATTGTTGCCCCTTATTATTGATATTAATGGATAACTTTTCTCTAAAGGAATTAATACCTAATCCTACTTTTTAAATTATATTCATCAAATGTATTTACTACATTAATAAACTACCCACATCAGTCACCCGTGCATTCACTTATGTCATTTTTATCTTCTGCCCTATATTATCCAAACTTTCTGATGAGCCTTTTTCCTTCTCAACAGTATTTTTATATTAATACTTACATAAAGATTGTAAATCTCCTGATGAATTCTTTTCCACCATACAGTTAGTTGTTTATAATGCAAAAATCTCTAGCTTTGGACTTCACTAGTTTAAAAAAATATATCACACTTGAAATAAATCATCATCTTAGAATAGTCAGATCCCTGATTTGAAAATGGAAAATTAACATTAAGCTCCATGTATTAAGTTAGACTCTAACCAGCATGTGTTGTTTTGATTCAATTTAATATTAAAAACTCTCCAACTGGGCTACAGGGAAAATAAAAGACTCTTAGGAGGTCAAAGATTATTTGCAGAGGAGTATACCAAAGCCATATTTAAGTAAAATTGTTATTACTAATGCAGTAAAGCATTGTCTATATTAAACCCATTCTATTAATAAAGACAATCAGTTTTAGTAAACATAAATATCAAATATGACAAGGACTACTAAGGGGGTAGGGAATTCCATCAAATGTGCTAATGCAAACATTTTAATAGTAATCTAAATACCACAGAGAATAATTAAATTCCCATCTGACTTATGCCGTCTGGTCCCAACAACAGGCAACTTCAAGGGGAAAGTAGTAAATTTTTGACTTTGCTAGCTTATTCTTCTTTTCTAAAATGTTTAAAACAGTATTATGTTTCTCTTATAGCAGTTTTAACAGAGATGCATATGATTTTTGAAATTATTTTATTATTCTTATTTTCAAAATATTTCAAAATCTCATATAATATCATTTAATAGATTGCTCACATATCACCAAAAATAGCAGGGTCAAGGATGTTACATTTTTAAAAACTTGATGACATTGAGCACAATGATTATTTTTTGTTTATCAACTGCTCAATTAAAACATATTTTAACCAACAGCTACATGTTAGACAGCGTAAGAAGAGTGATTAGTACCTATTCCTTAGCAGGGGTGAATGAGGTGGCAGTGGGAGAGACAAAGGGAAAAAGCAATCATAATTTCTAACACTAAATAGGAGTATTAGTTTCAATGCGCAGTTTTATTTGTATTTTACAAGTGAGAAATTCAACTATACTGTGAACATAATTTTAAAACCTGCAAGTATTGCATGTGAATATCCATTGAGGGATCATTTGTGCTTTGGGAGATACAAAGAAACTACAAGCTATTGAATCGCCTTATATTTATAAACTAGTATTTTCTGTGGCTATTTATTAGGGAAAAAAATGAGAAATGTTCTCCTTTCCACAGCATGTCCTTGATGAGTGGGTAGTATTGGTGTTTATATTTATGTTACATGTTTTTCTATGTCTCTAAAGTTTAAAAAATGAAACCATTAGTCACCTAAGTATTTGAGTGCCAATACTTCATTCCTATAAATAATGAATGTAGAGTATTATATTTCCAATTGATTTTATATAATATATAAATATAAAGCCATTAATATTTTACTATGTAAAGGACAAATTAGTCTGAGAAATTTGGGAAGAACTTAAAGGCAAATTACTTTCCATATGTTCTACAGCTGATAGAGTCACTATTGCTGTTAAATAACTAAATAAAATATATAGTTTCAGTTGAATTATGTCCCTGGAACCATATAGAGAATGAGGAAAGATCTAATCAAGAGATTTTTTTTTAATTTAAGAAGGGAGGTTATAAATAATAAGTAAAATATAGGCTCTGTAAAAACCATTTGCTAAGCCAGTAATCCTATTTTAAAATTTGAGCTTTAACCTTAGTAGTTATGTTTTAGATGCAGAGTAATAGTTCTGTAACTTTCATGCTATTTGCATTGTATCATCTCTTATCACAGATATTGGTAAGCTCTCAACAGAAGAACAACTGACACCTCTTGCAAAATCTTTAGCATTCTTGGTCCCCGTTTTTCTGTTCAACAAATATCATTAATCTATATACTCTAAGTACTGTACAAAACCCTAGATATAGCACTGAAAAAAAAAAGAAAAAAAGTGATCCCTCTGCCCCTTGTAGAGTTTGTATTGTAGTTAAGGGAAGCAGATAATCAACAAAGTAAGTATTGATCCTGCTAGGAGATACTAAACACTATAGGAAAAATAGAACAGTGTAAGAAGTTTGCAGAATTTGTATTTATATGAGAGAGAGAGAGAGAGAGAGAGAGAGAGGGAGAGGGAGAGGGAGAGGGAGAGGCATTAGAAAAGAAGGGAGGGAGAAAGGAGAGAAGTTGAAAAATTAAATTAAATAGGGTACATAGGGACAGCCTTTTTGTGAGGGTGATTTGAGTAAAGGTCTGAAAAAAATGCAGGAGTTAGCCGTGAGGCAATAGCCAGTACAAAGGCTTTGGCATGGGAGCTTTTCTGTTGTGTTTGAGGAACGTTACAGATGCTAATATGGTTAGAGAGCAGAAGAGGAAAGGATTAGAGGCAGCCACTCTGTGGTCCTGTGGTACATACCCTGTTGTTGTTACAACCTAGGTGTGCCTGTACTTTTCTAAATGCCCTCTAAGGAAGTGGGAATACAGCAGGCCTTAGTTTTTTCAGTCTGCGAGTAGAAATCTGCAGATGCGGAGAGCTGACTGTATGCATTATTCTAATCTACACCATTTTATGTAAGAGATTTGAGCAAATTCAGGTTTTGGTGTCTGGGGGGGTTCTGAAACCAATCTCCTGCAGATAACAACGGACAGATACCAAGGGACAACTGCACTACCATCTGAGAACTGCTGTGGCGCTTACTCAGGCTGTTATGGACTGAGTTTCATTTGGTATTACAGAACTCATCTGCTAAATTGAGTGAGACTAGTTTTCATTTATTATTTATCAGTATATTTTTAATGTCCTTTTATTTAGCCTCAATGATGACCCTTTGTGATTGAGTAACAGCTATGAAATGTGAATCTCAATTAGACCTTACGATTTGGTCATTTGATTGTCTGTTGCCAATTCATGGGTGTACGTCTGTGTTTAGGTGAACATGTCTATATACATACACTAGAATGGCTAATGGACTATTTATACATCCTAATATTTCAATGTGAAATACAAAGGAATGCTCATATTGATGATGTAGAGCTGCGGGCCAAAGATATCTTTAAACTCTGTCCTGATCACAATATAATTGATATTTTTTCTTAGGTGATAATAATTGCAAAGATATGGATTTTGCAGAGACTGCCGGTTTCTACTCTTGAAGTAGAAACATCAGTTATTCTAGGTCTGAAGGGTGACTTTTTTCATTACCTTTAAAGTAGTTTCATTTAATTAAATTATATTCTAGTAAAAACATATTTAAAATAACTATTTGCTTTCATTATCATAAATGTTTTCAAATCTAGCATTTAGAGAAAAAATATATCAAAAACATATTGTTTTTTGAAACAATTTGTTTAATCACATTATTGATAAGTGAGACAAAACCGTGTTTTCTTTATTCTTAATGTTTCTTACTTCTTCCTTAATCCTAGCTTACTAATTTTAGTGAGCTCAGCATTAATCTTTAAAACTAAAAGATAAATATTCATTTCTTTAAAGATTTATTTTTATTGTTTTTTTGACAGAGAGAGAGAGATACAGAGACAGAGAGAAGGGAGAAAGTCCCCAACAGTCTTCATAATTGCACATCATTGGTTTTTCCACATGGTTTCATTCCACAGGTGGGCGCAGGGCTGCACAAGGCAGGAACTGGGCCAGGGTCTCACCCCGGTGAGAACTGAACTGGGGGCACTCCCCAGTTCAGCATATGGGTCCACACAGGCCGGGGCCGGGATTCGATCCTCGGTCCCCGGAGCTGCAAAGTGAGGTCTTAACCCACTGGGCCATCCCGGCTTCCCCTAAATATTCATTTCTATTTGTAAGAGTGCTATTTGTATGTATAAACTGTCTTTACTTTTAAAAATTAAAAGAAAGTGTTAAGTAAAACTTTAAATACAAGTCAAAGTACTTGAACCTGTATTTATATTTATAAAGTAGGCTGGAATGCATCATGGGTGACGGTGGAGAAGCTGGACCTTGTGTCTTGCATCTGAGAACTGTGAATGGGTGAGATTTCAAAATAGTGCCATCTATATACTTCATGCACAAAGAGATTCAAAACATACTTTTTAGAAAGCTGGGAGGTGGTGGCCAGATGACCTTACAAGTGTTAATTCCTACTGTCACTTTACACATCATCTTTTTCTGTTATAATTTCTAGCAGAACCTCCTCCTATAATCTTTGGAAGATGGAGCATCTGTTTTAACTATCATCTTATCCTGGTTGAGTTGACTACTTGTCTTCCTAATAATTTTGTGACTCTCATCTTCCAGAGTAGATCAATTTGAGCTCCATTTTAAGGAAAGTCACTTGATCTTAAACTGATAGTTTGCTTGGTGTTTAAATAATCTTTCAGCAGTAGTTATTAAGCTAACCATTATCTGTGCACAAGAGATCACATGCTCATTTGACTGAACTTGTTAAATGCTTTGTCTTCTTAATTGGTTTGCTGTAGTGACCTGGGGAAAAAAAGGTATACATTTTGAGGAAATTAAAAATCTTTAAAATATTTTATGATTTTTCTTTGAGGATTTATCTGCTGAGTAATAAATGGGGACTTTCATTTTCACCACTCTCAGTTTTTTATTGTGATTCTAAAATCACAAGTTTATCCTACCTTCATTTTAACAGGTACAGTGTATTTTAGATCATTTCACTGTGTGTTTCTCATTATTCTACCACATGGGTGGTGCCCTACCCCCACCAACTAGTATATTATTAATGGCAAATTAGTCATATATTGCTATTATGATCCATTCATTTGCTGATTTTTACCTTCTCTGAATATTGCTTTATATCAAGAAAAAGTCACATCAGTTCACCTAACATCTCCCATACTAGGTGAGATTCAATCTAATCCCCAGGTTGTAGAGGCATGTTGAGTGGCATAAAGGTAAGGAGTACAGATTTGAAGTCTGCTCAATTCTGCTACATCCTAGCTATATGTTCCTAAGGAAGTTACACAAACTTTCCAAGCCTCAGTTTACTTATCTGTAAATAGAAGTAATAGACCCATTCATAGAATTATCAGGGGATTTCAGTGAAATACCCTAGGCCTAGGGAAAGAATTGAACACATTGGCTGTCACTCCAGTGTGAGCTTCTATGTTATGAATGATGAATAGCACTGAATTACAAAGATAAGAGAGATTGAAAATTAAATACGAGGAAAAGATAGAAGAATGAGGTTTAAGAATGATAATCAAGAATATGAAAGGCTACAACTATAATATTTTTTACCAACTTTTCATCTACAAAGAAGGTAGATGAAGAAATGCCTAAACATCATATGCACCTGAAGCCATATGACAAGAAATATTTAACAGTAGAAATTATTGCAATGTGGAATGGGTTGTTAAATTAAGATTATAGTATATTTTATATAAATTAAGATTAATTTGAGTCTTTTGAGCAATTACTGAATATGTGGTTTTCTTTGTAACTGAGGTGGTACTTTTCTGAAATATATGCCCACTCTCTCCATATTTTAGCTTGTGAAAGTTCTATGGCCTTGCAAAGCATTGTATTTAACATCCCAGCGTATTAGGGTAGAGTAATATATAAAATTTCAGCATGCTTGGGGTTTCTTTTGTAGTCTTTTTTTTTTTTCTTTTCTTTTATAGTCTTCATTTTCATGTTTTTCTCAAATGGCAAGGACAATTGAATGCCAATATCTTTCAACTGATGTTCTTTTACACAGTATTATCTAAACATTTTGATTATATACCTTTATTCCTAAAGAAATTTAAGTGTGTACCTTCAGTTTAAATAGATATTTATCAATCATAGATATTTCATTGTACCTTTTTAAAATTAAAACAATGTTTAAAAGATAACATATAAAATTAATAGAAATAGAAATGCCAATAATTGTTGAAGCATTGCTGCAATTTGTATAGCCCTGATATAGAAAGGGCCATTATTTCTTGATAGCTTTTTAAGCTTAATTGAAAGTTATTTGGTAGTGATATTTGTGAATAAGAGCGGAGAAAGACCACTACTTGAGACAAGAGTTGTAAAAGAGATGTTATAGTTATTTGAAAGAAATGGACTTTCTAAACAACTAACATGTTTTGCTCTGTCCATTTAATATTTAAATCAAGGTTTTCTTTTATGAGTAATGAGTAATGTGGACTCCTAATGCTATGCTGTAGCCACTGGTAACTTTAGTATGAGGCAGGGTTTCCCCCTTCCCCTCAGCTGCCTTACAGGACATGGTGAGATTTTAGACAGATAAGTGCTAAGAGAACCCTAAGTACAGAAGGCAGTGTTTACTGCTTGTAATACATATCATTGTTTGTCTCCTGTAGTGAAAAATACTTGTGTCCTGCTATTAAAATGCACTCCTGACAGACCAGCACTTGCTATTATAGGGTCCATTGCTTAAAAAAATGATACACTGACAGAAATACAATTTAAGAAAATTTAACACCAAGAGTAGTCAACCATGTAGGCTACTATTAAGGGACCAAAACTCAAGGCCAGGGGGTTATTTAAAAAGAAGCACAGTGTATTTGCTAGTAGTAGCCAAAGTTAAAAGAAAAAAAAAATCAAACTTGAATTCCTTGCTCTTTAGTCTGTAGAAAATTAATGAAAGCAACAGTTCAAAAAGATTATTGCAGAAATGTTTAAGTGAAACATTTTAAGAATGCTTTGGAATTTTTAAACAGTTACCATTTAGAAAGCTGTAGCACTGGGGTACATAACAAATTGTTAGCATTGGATCCTAGCCACACCCAGTAATTTTCTTAAAGCGTAGTCAGAGCTAGTTAAACTGAATTACTTTGGTCATTTTGTGTGTGTGTAGCTTATAAAATATAGTTGAGATTGATTGGTCAGCAGTAACCACAATTACTATAATTTAAAATGTAAGCTATTGTCCAAGAACCCTTATGGGCATAGTTTGGTAGTTAAATGCATTGGATTTGTAATAAAGCCTTTTGAAAAGGAAAATAACCAAGTATGAGATGTAATGAGATATGTTTGATTTCAGAAGAGTACAGAATGTTCTAATGAATAAACTGCTACTGAATGTTCATAAAACACGTGTTTTTAAGCTATCACATGGCTCTATTATTAAGGGAGAAAATTCCATGAATTTAGATGAGATGTATTATCTAATTTTACCATTTTAAAAACAAACCTGCCATCCAGTAATATTTGATACCAACTGTGTATGGATTACATGTTCCTTTGGGAGAAAGGTTGCAGAAGTAATATCGTAAATAATCTGAGCTTCAAGGAGCTTAACTGGGATAGCAGAGAAATAGAAAACAAAATCTATTGCTATGAAGAATCAAAAGATATGTAGCTTATGTTTTATACCCTGATGATATAGTCTTATTGCCGCACCTTAAAATGGGACTTGGGAAGCAATTGATACTGCTAAGAAAGGAGGTCCAATATAAAATGCATTGTCTTTTAAATGGGCCTGAAAATATTATACAACAGATTATGTACCTTTATTGGTATGTATGGAAGGTCACATGTATTAGGAAATTTGTCCAGAAATATTGCACAGGGTGTCTGTGACTCAACTGGGTATTGAAGAACACCCAGAATCTTAGCTGCAGAAGCCGTGATCTTAACTCTCCTTGCCAAAGCCATCTGGTGGCTCTCCATACATGCACATTAGTTCAATTCCATTTCTAGAGTTCATATCTAGAATTTACCATACCATGGATCATTTCAGTCTGTGGTCTTACCAGAAATGACAACTTCAAATGCTATTTTTCAATGCTAACTTTTTAAAGGTTATCTGAAGGAAATAGTATTTATGGTGGATTACTTGAAAATCTGGATGTGAAGATACTTCTGATAATTTTAAATTTATCCTTTGGATGACTCCAGAGAGTTTTGCACTTAAAATTGACCCCTATATCATTTGGGCCCCTCAAAATTTTCCAGAGAATTGGACATCAGAGTTTAACCATTAGCTTGTGTTGAAGAATATTTTAATCAGCAACTGCAAAAAAAAAAAATCTGTGTTTAGGGGATGCTGTTATGGGACTTTGGTTACTGTTTCATATCCAATGTCCTATGACTCACTATTGAAATTCCCTCCAGATCTTAGAATAAGAAAAGTTCCTGGGACTTTAAATAATTAAATGGTGTTTTTACTGGGCCTTTGAATCATATATTTGTTTGCAAGTTTCCTCTTTTCTTTGTCTCCTAGGAAGCTCAAATTCAAATTTATATATATATATATTTTAACAATAACAAAGTAGCCTAATAGAGTCTCCAGAATTTTTGTATTCTCTTACACATATTTTTTCTTTACTATGATTTCTGAAGCTACTTATTTTACCTGAGGAGGATTTTTGAAATCACTAAAATGAACTAGCTGAAATAATTGGAATGAGTGAACAATAATGGAGAAAAAATGGAAGTAGGAGTACAAGACCTAATGAATGTCAAATGCTCAGATAACTGATTGAATGAAATTTGGAAAAGGGAGGATATGATGAAATTAATCTCTAGAAATGTATAAATTATAGGTGGATTTGAACAATATTTGGAACATTATTTCAGCTTATTGGAATATTTTAGCTTTATGTAGGATAAAGACTAACAGACATAACCTTTTGTGTTCTTCAATTCTTACACTTATAGTCATGTGATTATTTAAAGTTAATCCATTATTTTAATATTAACATACGTATGCAAATCTTTATTTCATGAACTAGTAGTAATCAGTAACTTGGTTTTTTTTGTTGTTGTTTTTTTATTTGTTTTTGACAGAGAGAGAGAGATGAGAGAGATACAGAGACAGAGAGAGAACTGAACTGGGGGAACTCCTCAGTTTTCAGCACATGGGTCCACTCTGGCCGGGGCTGGGATTTGATCCTCAGTTCCTGGCGCTGCAAAGTGAGCGCTTAACCCACTGAGCCATCCCAGCTTCCCCAGTAACTTGTTTTTAACAGAGATATTTTGATGTAAATAAAATAAGATGAATAATTATCTCATCAAGGGCTAAGACAGCAGTTACAAACTCAAATTCCTCCAGCTTCCAGTGTCCACACAGGTGAAATAATGTAGTAAATCAGGGCTTGGGTGTCCCGTTTGTAAGGGACAGCCATGACTTCATTTCAGCAGACTGGGGCATAAGAGTCTAAGATTGCTGATTTCTCTGGATGAATTAGACTTTTGTTTTCTGGCTCTTTAAGTGAAATGTCTTGGATTTAAGTTATGGGCAACTAATTCTAATGTGGTGCATAAGCCACTAGTACATAAACTCTTAATCAGAACTTTCAAATACCAGGCCAGGTTCTTCAATCTATACAATTGGCTGAAGTGTTTGAAAATGTGCCTTAGCATCCTGAATTCTTAAAGAAGGAAATATCTGTCTTTCATCCCACAGATACTAGTTCTATCTCTGCTTTTAAAATCTCCTGGGAGATTTTTAAATCAATGGAAGGAAATAGTTTAAATAATATTGGGGTGGGTGGCCTGCAATGGCGAGAACTACCATGGAGAACTCCCTGCTCTGTGAGGTGGGAGGCAGCCCCTCCTGAGGAAAGGGCTCTTTTGCCTGATCTTGAAACCCATGGCCATTATAATTTCTCTGGGATTAAGCAGGATATTTTGGCAGACCTTCACAGTACTAAACTGAAAACATTTGAGGCCATCTATTTCCAATTAGTTCTCTCAGCCCTGTAGTTAGTTATTCATCACTGAATGAAAGGCAGATCCGCTACCACCACTCCTTAGTCCACTAATGTTAATTCTAATCCTCTGTCATTTCCATTTCTTTCCTCATTCTCAGTATATTTCTACTATTACTTTGACTCATCACTTTTCCACTGGGTCCTCTGGAATCCTCATGTCATGGTAAGTAATCTTTCATGTCTATAATCTTTTGGTAAGATTTTTTTTTATCAAAATATTATCTTAACCGCGTTCCATTGCTTTAGCTGAAACTTGCCTCTTTAAGGAGGTGGTTTCAATTGCAGCTGTTAACAAGGCATAGTACTACTTACTCTTAAAAATCTCACATCCTAGGAAGCCAAGAGAAGTGGCAAGCTCTTAGATACACACAACCATCTCTACTCACTAATAAAAATGCATCTTCCAATAAAAGGCATACAGTCTAGTTACACTACTTTATACCTATTCTCACTCCTGTCAACTCTCTTACCACAGTTCTAGATTATTAAAGGCATAGAGCTGACCCATATGAAACCTATCCCAATTTTGTTGAACCAACTTAACTCTACTAAACATCAGCCCTCCATTGCCAGGATCATCTAAAACTTTTTGTCAAAGAAAAACATTTGGGGAAAGCCGGGACGGCTCAGCGGGTTGAGCGCTCGCTTTGAGGCCATGAGGACCGAGGATCGAATCCCGGCTCCGGCCCAGGCAGGACCCACATGCTGAACTGGGGAGTTCCCACAGTTCGGCTCTCTAACTGTCTCTGTCTCTGTCTCTCTCTCTATCTGTCAAAAGTAAAATAGAAATAAATATGCACTGAAGACAAAAAGATAATTTCTCTCTCTATAAATGTGAAAAGATAAAAAAGAAAAACATTTATTTTAGGAATCTTAAGCTCCATAATATCAACCTGTCTTGCTTCTAGTAAAACTGCTTTTTTATTTCAAATATTCAGCCTCCAATTATGCCTTTTTCTTCTAATTTGCTTAAATCTAACAGGCTGCCATCCTTCCCGATGATCATGAACCCAGCTGCTGATCATTTGAGCCCCTCTTCCACCCTCTTATACCATGTGTATTTCTCTGTCTCAGTGCTCACCGAGGCTCTAGTCTGGTGAATCTGCATTGGTATACCACTCCCTTTTTTCTACTTCTATAACATGGCTGGAAATAAGCAAATAAAATATATTTTGAGCACACATTGCAACACATATTGTAGAATTACACACCTGAGCCTATATAATTTTTACCAAACAATGTCACCCTAAGAAATTTTATAGTGTGTGTGTGTGTGTGTGTGTATGTATATATATATATATATATATATATATATATATATATATATATATATAGTTTGATACTCCCATAACTAATTTGTTTGCCCTTTCACCCGGCCTCAAGGTTTGAGCCAGACTTGTACTTGGTCATCGTCCTTGCCCAAAACCTTCAACAGCTCTTCAGAATGTTCATAGTTCTTCTTGAGGCCCTTTCTTTGTGTAGTTGTCCTCTCTCCTCATTTTCAGCAGATGCCTTTGCTCTCTCCATTAAAATTGAAGCCAATAGGTCTGATTAAATCAACCTCATACCACTACTTACATTTTATCTAATTTTCCACTTATCTTTAACTTATTTTATCTCCTCTTTGTGGATGAAGTGTTCCTATTCTTCTTAAGGCTAGTTCTGTGCCCTTGGCTTCATTTCCTCCAACGTCCTATAGGCCTTCATTTTTTTGTTTTTTGTTTTTTTGAGGTATCTCTTTCTTTGGTATTCTAATATCTCCTTTATGAACTCTTGACCCTCAGCATATACACATATGCAAGACTTTACCACTCTGAAATAAAAAATCTTTCTTTTGTCAAATATATATTGGTAATATCCAAATCTGCTATTGCCCAGATTTTTAGAAAAATGTCCTACCCTTGTCATATGTACTTCTTCATGTTCATTTGCTTCTCATCTACTTGTGATCTGGCTTCTATCGCTACCTAGTTTACTGAAATTCCTCTTCCTGATATGTAATTGCGAAAACTAATAGACTCAATAGATATTTTTCTCAAAGATGATCTTTTTTTTTAGGATGTTATTTTATTGTTTAAGAGAAGGTAAAAGAGAGAGAGAGAGAGCACGCATGAGCAAACCGTAGGGAGGGCCTAGAGAAGTCTTCATAGTTGTACATCCATGAATTGTGAGATGGTTTCATTCCACACAGGTGGATGTGGGGTCATGTGGAACAGAAACTGCACCAGGGACCTCTCAGATGGGAGGCTAGAACCTTTGCCTCTGAGCCATCTCAGTGTTACTAGTTACACTGAAGTTCAGTATATATATGGGGTTGCTTGGGTCAGGGCTGGGAATCAAACCCTGGACCTAGTGATTTCAAGGCAAAGTGCTCAATCACTGAGCTATTCTGACATCCCTTCTCAAGGATCATCTTATAGTTTATTTTCTCTTTGATAGTGTTGATCACTCCCTTCTTTCTAAAAGCCTTGGATACTGGAAGTCTCATCTCTATCCAACACTTGAAAAAGTGAAGGACACCTTAGGAACACTGATCTTATTGAGGTATACTCCTTGTTTCTAAGAGATGTTATCTGTCTTCATGGTTTTAATTTCTCATATTGTAATGACTCTTAAATCTCTACCTGCAGTACTTTAGTCTCCTCCAAGCTTAAGCCATGTGTGTCTATTATAGCAATTTCTTTAGCATCCGCAATTGAAGGTTACATGCGAAATGTAAGCTCAGAAAATCTAAAACTTAACTTATATAAAATTAACTTAACTCTAATACAATTCCTTAACCTGTTAAAGATATTATAAAATATATATAGAAACTAATTTTATTTATGAATACAGATATAGAAACTTGAAAGATTTTAGCAACTAAGCAGTCAGTGTATAAAATTGATAATACAGAAAGAACAGTTAAGATTATTTTTAGAATGCAAGGAATGAACACCAGGCAAGACATGTTTCAACCTCATTTATTATATAAAGATTTATTTTTATTGTTTTTGACAGAGACAGAGAGAGAGATACAGAGACAGAGAGAGAGAAAGGAAAGGGCCCAGAACAGTCTTCATAGTTGTACATCATTGGTTTTTCCACATAGTTTTGTTCCACAGGTGGGCGCAGGGGCTGCACAGGCAGGAACTGGGCTAGGGTCTCACCCCAGTGAGAACCAAACTGGGGGCACTGCCCAGTTCAGCATATGGGTTTGCATGGGCCGGGCCGGGACTTGATCCTCGGCCTCTGGGGCTGCAAAGTGAGTGCTTAACCCACTGAGCCATTCCAGCTTCCCCAATTCATTATATTATTGATCCAAAGGAAGAATCATCATGGCTATAACAATATGTGCCCAAAAAGCAATTAATAAAATTCATCAGTCATTGCAAAACTTTCAGATAAGAAGAAATAAGAGGAAGCCAGTTAAATATGATTAAGAACATTTGCTGAAACTTAACAGCAAATATGTAAACAGTTAAATAATGGATCATTTCCATTAAAACCAGGAAAAAGCCAAGGCTATCTATTATTGTCACTTTTACTCAATATTGTTTTAAAGATTCTAGCTAATTAATAGAATAAGAAAATAGTCAGTACAGGGGATGCCGGGATAGCTCAACAAGTTAAGTGCTTGACTCGCAACCCTGAGGGCCGAGTATCCAGTCCAGGCCCTGGCTCCAGCCTCTGCAAGCCCATGTGCTGAACTGTGGCACAGCTGGTGACCTCCAGGATGACTCTGCAGTGAAGGTTCTCGTCTAACATGGGGAAGGCCCCAGTTCAGTTCGTGCCCCGAGCATCCCCATCCACTTGTGTGGAATTAAACTATGTCATAACTATGGAGACCGCTCTGGGCCCTCCCTATTGCTTTCTCACCTTCTCTCAAACAATAAAATAAATCTTTAAAAAAATCAGGACAAGCATTAAAAAGAAAATTATTTCTTTGCAGATAATTGGGAAAACTCAAGAATGAATAAGAAAATTTGACACAGTGGCTAGGTAAAAGACAAGATAAATAGAATTTGTGGTTTTATTCTGTGCCAAGAAAATGACTCAATACAAATGGAGAAGAAATTCACTAAGAGTGATAATAAATACATAGGTATTAGAGTCTAACATTCCTATGAAGAAACCTTTTTAAAGGAAAACTACTAAAAAAGATTATCCTCTCACTTTTTATTTACATACATTGGATAAATACAAAACAGTTTCAACTGGACTGAGAATAGAGCTGTTATAACAGCAATAGAATTATGAGGATTTTTAACACTGTGAATAGTCACCAGAAGTGAGATTCCCAAAACAGCACATAATAATACTTCTTGAGGATCTACTCTATTCTAGATACTATTCCATGGAGTGGAACTATAGCAGTGAAAAATACAAGCAAAAATCTTTGCCTTTTATTATGATATATTTTAGTACTATTTTTGAGGTATTCTTCCATGAACTGGGGAACTTTGCTAAGTGTTTTACAGATGTAAACTTATTTACCCTTTAGGAACTGTTGTTTTACCCATTTTAGAGACAAAGACACTAAGGCACAAAATGATTAAGTTATTTAGCCAGAATTCCCAAGGTGCAAATAGTCAAGGAAAGATTCAAATCCAGACGATGTGCCTCCAAAATCCATTCTCACTGCCTGTGCTTTTGTATGTAGTGACATTGGTCATAGTGTATAATAATGTTGCCAATAAGAAGCAAGGGAACAATTCACTTATAGATCTGTGTTTTCTTTCTGAGCCATTGGTATACCATTGCTAAATTGTCATTCAACTCAATGAACACCTGGAAGGGTATGAAGTACCTACCAGAAAACTTGTTTCTCATCAGTGGCATCAGATATATTTGATTTTAATTGTGTCCCTAGGCTCACCAGACAGCTCTTGGTAAAGCATACCCTTGTTTTGTTTTGTTCTTGGTGAGGGGAAAAATTAAAAAATATGTATATATGTATATATAAATATATATATATATATATACACACACACACACACACACACACACACACACACATATATAAATATATATATATATATACACACATATATATATTTATTTAATGAATAAAGAAAATGTATGATGTGTATGTAAGGATATATGTGTGTGTGTGTGTGTGTGTATATATAATTTAATACTAGAAAAGACATTTTGTTCTCAAAAAAAAAATCCCTTCGGAAGTTTATGACCTTTGTAATCAATGCCTTTTTTAAAAACTAGGCTCTAGAGAGTGTTTGGGTTGGAAAAGGTCACCTATTTGCAGTGATATATTCTGTCAAGAGCGTGTATAAATATAATATACTAGACCTTAACAATGCAATATATTTCATTGGAATAAAGGATTTTGTTTTTGCTTTTTATTTCACATGAGACTTTATTAAGTACAGAGCTATAAATGATTTCTTCTTAAATATACTTTTAGTGAGCTAATGTGGTATTTGTAGTGCTTTGACTTCAGACCTGAGCCTGGCCAGGTTGAGAAGGGTCTACACCAAAAAAACAACTTTCTTCCCACTTTCCCACTTCTTTCCTATCCAACCCCTTGCCTTTTCCCCCAACCCAGTTAGCACTAAGGAGGTTGGAAGTTATTTTGAATTGATATTATTCACTTATTTATATTTTGAATTTATATTGAATAATATTGTTTGAATTTATATTATAGTGAACTCAATGAAAATAATATTTCTCAAACTTGAGTAGTTTATACTCTCTTTAGAAGGAAACAAAGTAACTCCCTTAGAATCCTCTAAATATTCCATTCAATCTGAGAAAATTGCAGTATTTACATAGTCACTCCATATTTTTGAAATTTAAGTACCCTGTAAGAATGCATAGAAAAGCACAGTCTCTGTTGCCTGGGAAGACTTCTGTGAGGGGATGGGCTTGGCAGGGTAGATAAGGAAATACATATTTCAGGTCCATTTTAAATTGACAATGAGGCAGGTGGGCTGGTCAAATTAAGCATGGAGTTGCCAGAGAAAATATAGGATCTTCAGGTGTATGCAAATTTCATTTTATTAGATTAGATTGTATAGGTAATGGGCAATGTTTTAAGTATAAGTAGACCCCATGCAATATTTGTGAATCCTGAATTGGGCATCCCTTATTAGGTAGCTCATTTAGAGAGGGAACTGTGGTCCTCTAGAATTGATCCAGACAGTCATCCTGGGCAGAAAGAATATTACCGCATAAGATGGAGCCATTGTTAGTCATTGAACAGACTGATGTAATGAGAGAGTTAGTGCTTTAAGGAAAAATCCTCTTCTAGGTGTGTGCAGAGTGATTTGTTATTTTTCATTGTTGTTATGCCTACTTGCCTTTCTGTCCAGCACTAGACTACAAAGCTTTGGAAGGTAGGGAAGTGTCTTATTTGTTTGATTGTATCCAGCATCTAGTAGAAAACCTGACAAGTAGTAGGAGCTCAATAAACATTGACTGGAAAGCAGGTGAAGGGTGTGGGGCAGAACGAACTATTTAGCAATGCTTAAATGATGGCAATAAAAGTAACACAGAATAATTGTAAGATTCTAAGGAAAACGAGCTTTTTATTAACATTGCTTCCTGTAAGAATTGTAGTAAGAGATGGTACTGGAAGCTACAAGGAGATTCGAGGAGATGGATCTTGAGAATAAGCAAGAGGTGTGCTTCCTCACAATGTTTAGACTGAATTTTGGTGCCCTTTTGGAGCTGCCTGACTCAATTAGATAGATAATGTAATGAACCGTGATTTTTGTCCACCGTAGAGTAATGGGGTACTGATGGTAAACAAACAAACAAACAAACAAACAAAAACATATAAAATGGGTAGGAATGATACCATTTAAGTTTTCTGCAATCACTGGTAGCAGCTCAAATGTGTTGCCACTTAAACGATCTGGAATGTGATCTAAGACAAATGTAATTTGTGCTGAATTTCAGCAAGGTGTTGATGCTGCCTAACATGGTCCTGGTATAGCTTTACTCAGTGTAGCTTTGGCCTTATTAGTTTATTTCTATAAGATATTGTTCAGTAAAGGACATGAGAAAGGTGGTCTGAATCTGTCTGTTTCTGACTTCCACCTACAAGTGTTACATCCATTATACAATTATTTCAAAAATGGGATTTTAAAAATAAGTGATACTAATCTAGTAGTTATAAGTAAAATCCCTATATGAAATCTACTTAGTTGCAAGGGAAGAGTGCTAAATTCAACTTATGGCTTTACACTATAATTCGGTGATTTCGAAGTATATGAATATCACTTATGTTAGGTGGTGAATAAAGAGAGGGCTTGCTATCAGAGAGTTTACTATAGATCAAGAAAGAGACAAACACAGGCACATAAGCTGCTACAAATGATACAAGGTCCATGTAGTATATGAAAACAACTGCTTAAATATCCATAGGAGGGTGTTATTCATTTTGCCTCAGGGAAACCAAAGGAACTTTGTAGGTCCAGTGACATTTGAGCTGAATATAGAAAAGATGTAGTAGTTAGCCAGGATGAATAGATTTAGTAGGAATGATCGGCAATCAGGCATAAAAATAGATGCTAAGACCAGGAAGGAGAGAATATATTGGGGGTGAGGTGCCACTGTGGAAGAGAAGACAGAAAGGAAGACTGGGACCAGACAGGTCAGCCCTTTCATGACTTCATGCATTGTTCTTGCATGCAGTGGGGAGCTATAGAAGGTTATAGGCAGAAGCAACCAATTGGATCTGTGTTATAGAATGGTAACTGGCTTCAGAGTGTAAAGTGAAAAGAAGGGCAGAGCAAGCTAATAGAAAAGACTTTCAGGGAAGAAATGATGCATGCTAGAGAGAGGTCACTTGAAAAGAAGAAAAAGGATATGTCTATATGGCGTTTAAGAGAACTAGCAGAGTTGGCTTTGGGGGGTAGGGATGTCTAAGGAAAAGATAAACAGATGAATTTGAGGCCTCTAGTTTGAGGGATTTGCGAATTGTTGTGACCTTCATTTTGACATTGAACTTAAGGGGACAGAGGTGGGTATGTATTCTGCAGAAGACAAGCATGTTATATATAAGAACTAGATCTGTCCCTTAGGGCTTCTTGCATGGCAGGTCAGGGGAGGTAGATTTTAGCCTTAAGTATAAACCCTTTTAAAGGTCAGGAAGTGAAGAATTATCCTTAAAACGTAGTAGTGAATTGCCTCTGAGGTTCCTTCTCTTCTGCTGAGGGAAGAAGGGTATTTGTGGAACTCAGCTCTCGTGTTAACTCTCTGGGCATATTATACCATACTGAATGCCTCATTTTCCTCATACATACCTGCTTCATTTGCTTATTGTGAGGATTAATGACATAACCCTTGTAAAATGCTTAGAACAGTGTCAGGTCCAGAGACAGGACTGAATAAACACTAGCCCTCATAGGCTAAGCTATTACATAATTAAACACATTTCATATTGATGTTGATTTGTTTCTTTAAAATGTAAGCACAGAAAAGCCTTTTAACTGGTCTGTTTAGTTTGCTGAGATGTAATTATGAGAGAGGATTTAGACATTTACTTGCCTTTTCCCTTAAAAATGTTTTATAGACCATATCACCTTGAGTGTGTAGAAATTGACCTATGCTTGTTTCCTAAAATAAGCAATGCCTCAGTATTAGTGGGGTTTTATTCTTCTGTATTTATTTCTTAATGTTGAGCTGCAGAAGAGAATATTGAGCTTTTCAGGGAAAAAAAATATGACAGACACTATAATTAGGTTTAGGTTATAACTTGGAACTCTGTGTTGGGTTACAGTACTATGGATTGCCCTGTCATCTTTTGCTAGGTAAGAAAATACTTTTTCCCTTGTATGTTACTTGATTTGTTTCTGTTTGTTACCCATTTATAGCACATGGATTGAGGACAAGAAAGGAAGTTTGATGTAGAGTTAGCACCAATCTGGGTCCCAGAAAACAAACTGGTAGACCTTAAGTGAGTTATTGCTACCACTGTGCCTCAGTCTCCCCACCTCTACAATGGCTGCCACCTCCCAATACGTTTGGTAAAAGTTAATTTTTCTATTACAGACTTCTGTAAGAATATTTTTCTAATGACAAATAAATTAAGCTTTGTGGTTAGAAACAAGCAATTTATTTTCCTGTTTGCCCTGTAATTACTTAATTCCATTGTCTGACTAAGAAAATTTTAAAAAGAGTAAAAATTGAGGGGAAGTTCCTAATTCAAGTCCACTCCTTCCCCCCTGCCCCCAAAACATAGATGGTGAAGTGCTTTGAACCTGTCAGAAGGAGATTGTAGTAAAAAAACACCAAGTAGCACCAGCCTGCCAGTCTAGGCTGTCGGAAATATCTATTATGCCATCTGTCACAGGAGATTTTAGGCTGGAGAGCAGCAAATCCTTGACTAGGGACTCAAGTTCAAAAGCAGCAGACACCATTGTCCACTCTTCCACACACTGTGCAGTGTCTAAATCAGTATCTTTTCTCAGGCGTTTCCATTGATCATACATTGTGAATTTGCAACTTCTTAAGAAAAAGGAAATCTTAAAAAGCCGTAAAGAGCCACTGTTCACAAACTGTCCCAAGAGTTCTGTCATTTAAATCAGTGTCATTGAAATACGTATACAATACCAAATTTCTAACTCTACGTGTTTCCCCTAACTCATCTGGGGTTTGGTGGTGTTAATTTTTTTTCTAATAGTGAAAATGGGAGGAATGGGTGGAGCAAGGCTGGTTTTGCAAAAGGAACAGGTAAGCTGCAGGTCCCCCATGCAGACACCTTAGCTACTTGAGGGAAGCCGAGAAGTAGCAATTAGGCAGTGGAGTAATGCTTCTCTGGGAGCGGGCTCCGGTTCTATAATACATTCCTTTCTTAATGTGACTTGATGTAGATAGAGTGAGGGCCTATCAGGTGTGAAAAGCCCTGCTGCTCCTGGCGTGGAGTGGCCTCCAGACGGTGATTTGGCGACGTCAATCTAGTCATGCTTGATTTCGACACTTAACGTGGTAAAGCAGGATTTCTCTACCCCCGATCAACTTCTCAATTAGCAAGCTGCCTTGTGTAACGGCCTTGTTTTGCAATCCCTCAGGGCTGCTTCAGGGGTCATTAGGGTGAGAAAACTTGAACACTAGCTTGGCTGGAGCAGAAAGGGAAGGGAGCTGGAGAGCTTTCCTAAATACATATAACCCTTTTTCAAGTTGTTTGCTTTCATGGGATTGATTCTTGGCACATTAAGAAGCTTAAGGCTCCAGGATCTTCTTTAAACTGCCCCCCTTATCGCCTTTGCAGCTGACAGGTTTTTTTGTTGTTGTTTTTGACAGGCAGAGCATAAAAAGAGAAACTAGTAGGTTAGTACTTTTTTATACATACGGACACAGAGCACAGAGACACTCACGTGCATACATTCAAATATCTTTTAAATTGTTTTTTCAGGAACTCTGGTTACCAGGAAATAATCAGCTGTCAAATGATTCTAGCAAGTATTTTATTTTTCTATATTCAATATATCTGAGTTCCAAATCTTTATTTCTACTCTGCTTGACTTTATTCACTAATGATTTTAAATTGTTAATGCATTATTCAATATTTTCTCTCTTAATCCCAATTAATATATATGAGTAAAATTTGTTAATCGGAGGTTTATGTACTAGGCATTTATGAATAGACATTGAAATATACTTAATTAATACAGTTTTTTCCTACATATGATTTGACTAAATGGGTTATTCCCAACTTTAATTAAAAATATTAAAATTTCAGGGGAAGCCGGGATGGCTCAGTGGGTTAAGCACTCACTTTGCAGCGCCGGGGACCGAGGATCGAATCCCGGCCCCGGCCCGTGCGGAACCATATGCTGAACTGGGAGCTCCCCCAGTTCAGTTCTCTCTCTGTCTCTGTATCTCTCTCTCTCTCTCTCTCTGTCAAAATAAATAAGTAAATAAATAAATATTAAAAATATATATATATTAAAATTTCAAGTAATTTAAGTTTCTTTCATAAAATGAAAGCATAGAAAATTATTTTGAGAATTATACTTATTACTTAGAAAGTATCTTTCTATAATTATAGGTTTCATATTTGTAATTTCCTGTTTTTATAACTTATTTTCTTATCTACTTGGTATTATCACAGTCTTAGAAAATTAGATGAATTTGTATCAAATATTTTAGCAGATTCTATGTTAATGTAATATTCTTAGAGTAAATTATTTTAACATATATTTCATGAACAGATTTTCCCAAAATGGGTTGTCTAGATTTCTTACAAACATATTTACTTTATTGACACTGAGCAGAGCTTTAGTTGGTTAATAGTATACACTGAACTCAATGTATATTTTATAAAATATACATTGTAAATGTATGAACTCAATATTTTATAAATTGGAGGTTAGTCATATATTGATGTTACATTCCCCAATACATTTTCTATTTGTTACGAGGTTGACATCTAGTTTTGGAAGTGTGAAAGAATAGTGAAAATTCTGGACACTGTAGCATAGCAGTTTCTAAGTACTTCAAATAAGTCCTAAAAGTGGCACAATAAAAGAAATACCTCAGTAGCTCTATCTTTTCATGAAGAAAATACATACAAATTCCAGAAACAAATTCTTTACTTAAACTCGGTATTATAGAAATAGCATTTTACAAAATAAAGTGCTTTTAAAACCAAAACCATCATGTAGGTTTATGAATGATATTATATGTATATATGCAAAAATATAATCTACAGGTTTGATTGTAATTCTTTTTGTATAGTTTTACTACACAAAAATTTGACTTTAATGTTTCTTCTTCATAATACTGTGCTGAGTATTATACTAATTTATTATGGAAAGCATTGAGCTTCAACAGATTAATACTAAACATTATACCTCTTCCTCCAACAAGACTATTTTGTCTTTTTGAGTCTTCTACCTTTTGTTGATTTCTTAGTCCAAGAATGAACTCATCTAATCCTATAGATAATTATTTTTCATGGCATTATTTTGGTATTTCTTCTAAAACCTACTGCAGGGCAATTTAAAAATGCTTTCAAGGATTTTCAAATTAAAATTTTAATCTGAATATAGGTAATATATATATATATTCTCAAATATATATATATATATATTTAAAAGGGAAGATATTTACATCATATTCAACATGGGTTAGTAGAATATATATATTCTACTAACTAGGTTTTAAGAGAATGTTACAAATTCAATGTGACAACTAAAAGTCAAATTCTCCAAATTAGCTTTAACCTGATCCATCCCATTATACTTCAAGTAGAATAAAGAATCACAGAATTTTAAAATTATACAAAAACCCTTAAAGGGTATTTAGTTCAATCTGCCTATGTGGGTCAAAAAAAGAATTAGAGAACAGAGTTTGAAACCTCTGAATTGTAATTGATCTTTGGTTATTACTAAAGTTACGATATAATTTTCCATCCAACTCAGGACACTTGGTAAAGAAAACACTGCAAATAATTAAACTGGGAGACAGAAATATATATATGATTATCCTGGGCAAACTGAAACATTTGTGTACCCTCATTACAGCTGGATAAACCACATGATTTTTAAAAAAGATTTACTTTATTATTTTTGACAGACACAGAGAAACAGAGAGAGGGGGAACGGCCCAGAGGAGTCTTCATACTTGCACGCCATCAGTTTTCAACATGATTTTGTTCTACACAGGTGGGCAGGGGCTGCGCAGGGCAGGAACTGGGCTGGGGGCCTCCCTCATGGAAGGCATGCTCCCTCAAGCCAGGGACCAAACCAGGGGAGTGGGGCACAGAAGGTGAGAACCAACCTGGGGGCCTCACACGTAGGAAGAACACCCCAGTTCAGCATATGGGTCCACATGAGCTGGGGCTGGGATTCAGTCTTCAGTCTGCAGGTCTGCAAAGTGAGCGCTCAACCTACAGAGCCTTCCTGGCTTCCCCATGATTTTTAAAAATGGTAGTTTTAAGAGTATTTTCTTAGAAGAATTTTAATAACAATTGGCAATTAAAATCCTAAAGAAATAATGATGTCAGATGTTAAATTTGCTTTGCAGAAAATACTTTTTAAAAGAGAACAAATAAGATACATTTTCATGAATTTTTGATAATTATGTTAATGGAGTTTGGAGCTAGGATATACTTTGATGCCTCCATAACAAAATAACCATAGTTAAAAACAAAGATGAGGGGAAAGCCGGGACGGCTCAGCGGGTTGAGCGCTCGCTTTGAGGCCATGAGGACCGAGGATCGAATCCCGGCTCCGGCCCAGGCAGGACCCACGTGCTGAGCTGGGGAGTTCCCACAGTTTGGTTCTCTAACTGTCTCTGTCTCTGTCTCTCTCTCTATCTGTCAAAAAGTAAAATAGAAATAACTATGCACTGAA
>PVKE010009099.1:0-45808 GCA_004027555.1 Craseonycteris thonglongyai | reverse complement strand
CTCTGCTTGCTTTCTGGTGTTCAAGCTGGATCCTAATTTTGTAGATAAACTTGTTACCTCCATGTAAATTTTAAAGCTCTGTCTTTCCCATGGGTTTTAGTTTCTGTTAAATGTAGCCTTTCTTTAAAATGATGTGCTTTCAAGTTTCAGAACCCATTGTCACATTAATGTCTTATACTGACCTGATGTTAGCAATTGTGCAAATTTATGGATGTCTAATTAGCATTTTGTTGTAATTAGTAGAGTTACTCTGAGATTCTATCACTGAGGAGATGAGATAGAGGGAGAGAGAACTACTCTATGGCTAATTATTTGTATAGTTTCTTATGGACATGTAACTAACCTACCAGTTTACCACCCACAGTGGGACTGCTTCCACCCTGCTGTGGTATTGACCAGCAGTGGTCACGTGCTCTTTTTATTCCTAGAACAATTCTTTCTTTTTCTAGAACTATTCAGCTTATTACAAATTTTCTATGTCTTGCTATCTCTTCTTACAGAGAAAGAAAAATACAATACTTCATAAACAGATACATACTTGATAGGCAAAAATCAAATACTCAAAAGGATAAATACCCACCAAATTAAAGTTTATTAAAATAAATATGTTCTATGATATTTCATTCAATTGTATTAAAAGTAGCTCTTACTTTATTTTTATCTTTTCTCTCTTTGAATATTATGAATCCATAGCTCTTCATAGACACAGACTCATCTTGTTCTAATTAATGATAACTTTTTCTTACTGATGCTCAAATATTTATACCTTGGCACTAGTAGCAGATCTAAGATGGTTCTTTGTCCTTTTATATTACCCTGGACATTTATTTTCTTAAAGTATATTTGCTCTCTTGCAACAATAAGAGATTCCAGGACTTTTTAGATTCTTTCCTTTTCCTCAAAATAGATCTAGATACTCTCAAGTCTACATTCCTTTAGCTGAAAAACTGTTATAGTGGAAGGTGTGTGAGGATGGTTTCATGAGAGTACTGTTGTTTGTCAATGGATCAGGTCCCTTAACTGAAAAGGTCAGACAACTTTTTTCTTTCAAAAAAACAATGAGTAAAGGGGAAAGTGGATGACTGGGTGGGGTTGGGGGTGGGGGTGGGGGAGGTGGGAGGGGCACCAGATATATGGTGATGGAGAAAGAGCTGATTCTGGGTGGGGAGCACATAATGTAATGCATAGACAACGTAATGTAGAGTCGTACACCTGGAAACTAGGGAATTGTTACCAACCAATGTCACCCCAATAAACTGAACAATAAAAAAAGTATTAGATCCCAAGTTTATGTGATATTTCCAAATTAACTCTAAAATTACTAAATCATATTTTAAAAAGTTTTTTCCAATATAAAAATTTCAATTTGCTACATTGTTCAGATTTTTAACTTCTACCCTGTAAAGTCATGTTTAAGCTACAAGGATATGTATTACATTGAGTAGAGAAATTGTCTTCATTTCACTGTCAATAAGACATATCATAAGAGTAAAAGGCACAGTGTCACTCAAAGGCTTTGATTTGTTACATGACGTGTGTTCATTCACATGTAACAGAGTAATATGCAGTGCTAAACATAGTACCTCATGCAGCTTAATTTCTCTCTTCAAACATAGCCTAGGTAGTGGAAAAGAAACTTTAATTATAACTCTATGCCCTCAGCATGAAACTAAAATGATTAAAAAGCAAAAACAAAAAACCCCATCAGATTGAATAGAAAGGCATTATGAACAAGAATCTTTCCATAACAGAATTAAAGCGTGTTTGATTGTTGGCATTTTTCTAAAATAGGGTGGTATCTGAGCAGTTTTGCTTCCTCTCAACACTGTTTTATGTGAAGTCGCAAAGCCCACTTTCTGGAAAATGATGTAGACCAGCTAGACTGAGTTATCAAGGCATCTGCCAAGATTCCCTGGCATTTCGGCTTTGGCAGAGAGTTGCAAAATAAGTTTTCTTAGATAATTTTGGCTTTTTCTTCATACCCAAGTGTCTGACAAGTAATACCAAATGTTCCTCTGACCACAGGTTTTCCTCCACAGTTTTTTCATGTGCCTGGGTTCAAATGGCCAGTCAAACAAGCTAGAGAAGAGATCTCATGTCAGACTCCCTTGTTCTGTTTCAGTCAACTCTTTAAGCTTCTCTTTAAAAAGCAAGTGTGATGGAAATTAATAAATACTTTTAAAGGTAAACACAAACTATAGGTGATTTTTAAAAAAAGACTTCATATTTTATAGCAGTGGGAAGTTTACAGCAAAACTGATAGTAAGGTACAGAGATTTCCCGTATACTCTCTTCCCACGTGTGTAGCCTCCTCATTTGCCAACATTCCCCACCAGATAGTACATTTGTTACAACTGAAGAACCTACATTGACACATCATTATCACCTAAAGCCACAGTTTACATTATGATTCACTCTCGCTGTTGTGTTTATGGCTTTGGATAATCTATAATGACAGGTATTCACCATTGCAGTATCATAGAGAATAGGTCAACTGTTCTAAAAAATCCTTTGTCTTCCACCTCTGTGTGTTTCCTTCCTCCCAACCATTGATCTTTTTAGTGTTGCCATAGTTTTGCCTTTTCCAGAATGTCAAATAGTTGTAATCATATAGTATGTAGCTTTTCAGATTAGTAATATGAATTACAGATTAATAAGACTTTCACTAGTAATATATATTTATCTTTCCTACATGTCCTTTTATGGCTTGATAATTCATTTATTTTTAGTGCTGAATAATATTTCAATGTGTGATGTGCTAGCTTATGTATTAATTCATCTTCTAAAAGACATATTGCTTTCTTCCAAGTTTTGGCAATTACAAATGAACCTACTGTAAACATCCAGTGCAGGTGTTTGTATGGATGTAAGTTTTCAGTTTCTTTGGTCATGTATCAAGGGGCACAATGTCTGGATCATGTGGTAAAAGTATGTTTAGTTTTGTAAGTAACTGAAATTACTTTTCACGAGTAATGGAGAACTCACACTGCTTCACCTCCTCCCCAGCATTTGATATTGTTAGTGTTTTGGATTTTGTCTGTTCTAATAGGTGTGAAGTGGTATGTCATTGTTATTTTAATTTGTAATTCCCTGATGACATATGATGAAAGCATCTTTTTAATATGCTTATTTACCATTCATTAATCTTCTCTGGTGAGGTGTTTGTAAGTCTTTGGCCCCTCTTGTTTTTAGTTTTTAAAAATTAATTGATAAATTGATTGGGGTGACATTGGTTAGTAAAAACTACAGTTAAAGGTATAGACTTCTATATTAGATCATCTATGCGTTGCATTGTGTGCTCACCACCTAGAGTTCTCCTTCCATCACCCCATCCTACTCCCCTACTCCTCTCCCCTCTTACCCTCAGATAACCACTAAACTATTGACTGTGTCCAGGAGTTTTTGTTTCTTTGTTACTTTCAGTTTTATATTCCACCTATAAGTGAGGTCATATGTTTCTTGATTTTTTCAGTTTGACTTATTTCGCTTAATATGACGGCTTCAAGGTCCGTCCATGTTGTCACAGATGGCTGTATTTCGTCTTTTCTTATTGCTGAATAGTACTTCATTGTGTAAATGTACCACAACTTCTTCATCCTGTCATCTATCAAAGGACACTTGGGTTGTTTCCATGACTTGGCCACTGTGAACAGTGCTGCGATGAACATTGGGGTATGTACCGGTATATCTTTGTGAGCTAAGGTTTTCAAGTTTTGGGGGTAGATACCCAGAAGAGGGATTGCTGGGTTGTATGGTAATTCTGTTCTTAATTTTTTGAGGAATCTCCATACTGTCTTCCATAGTGTCTATGCCAATTTACATCCCCACCAGCCGTGTATGAGGGTTCCTTTTTGTCCACAACCTCTCTTGTTATCCCTTGTCTTGTTGATTACAGCCACTCTAACAGGTGTGAACTGATATCTCATTGTGGTTTTGATTTGCATTTCCCTAATAGCTAGTGAAGTTGAGCATTTTTTCATATATCTGTTTTTGGCTAACTTTTTAATTCAGTGAACTTCACAAGAGTTTCTCAGTTGCCCTTCCACCCTCTTTAGATAAGACAGGATGGCTAGAAGTGGACTGGAGTTGGTCATTTACCTCCTGGCAGGTCAGTGAGGCTCCAATAAAATCCCAGCAGCTGGACTCTAGTTAAATAGTTTCTCCTGAAAGTTGATCTTGTGAAGAACAGAGTGCTCTGGCATGTTTCAAATAGTTTCTTTCCCTTTTCCTTGTCAGAAGCTTGAAGAGATTCCCTCATCCCCATCCCCCGCAGTATTTACTGTGAGAACTTGGTGGAGCTTCTAGAGGTAAAACTTACAAAAGTGTGGGGGCTCCTATGTCTCAGTTCCCTTGGAGTTTTTAACTCTCAAACGTGTCCACTCTGAGCTTCCCGCCACTCATCAATTACAGTTTAGCTCTCCCTGCCCCAGGACTGGGCCTGCGGGCTTCAGCTCCTGAGTTTTTCTATGTGAGTAGCAGTTCTTTGCTTGTTTGTTGTTGTTTTTTTTGGTCTCTAACTTTGGGGGCAGACCTTTGCCCTGTGACCTCACTTCTAAGAAGTATTATTTATTTTGCAGTTTGTTCAACAACTTTTTACTTGTTAGGACAACATGGTGACTTCCAAGCTCCTTACCTGTGAAACCAGATACTTGAATTCACTGGGTCATTTTCTGATTATTAATATTCTATGCAGCAGATTTTTTTCCTCGTTCCAACATAGTCCCAACACTATGGAATATGTCACTTGGCTGAGGGATATATGGATTCTACTCGCTGTTCCTCTTCTTTTATCAAAGTCAAATGACTATTTCTGAGCTTTAAAATAATCATTATTCACATGTGTAAGTATTGTTTGTAGTAGGCAATGCAGCAGAAATTACGTTGTGGAAAAAAGTTTTTCCCCTATACATTGTATCATATACTAGTTGCTGGTCTCCAAGCACTTTGTAACCCTGTACAAAATTTAAATGTCAAAATGTATAGGGGATGCTGGGATAGCTCAGCATTTGAGCAAACCCATTTGCTGAACTATGGGGCAACTGGTAACCATCAGGGTAGCGGTGAAGCTTCCCACCCCATGCAACCCACATCCACTTGTGTGGAATGAAACCATGTCACCACTAATGACGTACAACTATGGAAACTGCTCTGTCTTTGTCTCTGTCTCTCTCTCTTCCCCTCTTCCTCTCACCTTCTCTCAAACAATAAAAATAGATCTTAAAAAAAAAAGAGTAGCAAAGACATTTTGTAGGAGCGGATTTGAGAGAAAGGTAAAATGGCACGTGTAAGAGAACACAGGGAGAGCTTTCAGGAGCAGTGGGGCCTGCGACCGCCCTGAGAAACGAACGCATTCTGGGTAGACAGAGGGGAGAAGAGTGGAGACTGAAGGAGTGGAGAGTGTTACCGACAATAAGCATGGCAAACCAAGGAGGTGTCAGGAACCAGTTGGGTTGGAGTGATGACTTGTATGAGGAAAGAAGGGTGGTGGGGGTCAAGAAACATAGGGCAAATTGTGGAGGGCTACAAAAGGGCAAATCAGCAAGCTGGTGACCACCAGATCCTCTCCACGTGCTAGTTCCTCTGCAGAGCATGCTGGATTGCAGCTCCTTCTCCCTCCCAAAACTGAGGGAGGTATGCTAAATAAGAAAATAGAGGCAGCAAGAATGAGGCACTTCCCTGGCATTTTTGTTAGAAGGCACAACATTGTAAACATTTTGTAGTATTAAATATCTAGAATAAAAATTAATATCTCATAAGACAATTTGATCATGTAGGTTTAAACTAACTGGTGTGAATATTGAACACACTGATTTAGAAAGAATTTACATAAATTTTTAAATTTATAAACTGTATGTAATGTGTCTTGAAAGCTTCAGGTAATCCTGGATAGTTAGGTAAAGGTCAGCTATAATTGAAAATTTGATTTTATAATCAAAACTATCATTATTCCAGCTAAATCAAAGAAATATTAGGATCTAAATAACAAGATGATGTTACTTCCAGGGAACTATAGGAATTTCAGGGAAATCTTCCTTTGAGTGCTTGCTGATCTAGTTCTATGTAAATATATATGAGAAGGTAGAGGTTTGTCTCTCTTTTATAACATCTAACCAGAAACCATATATTGTTGAAATACAAGAAACATGATACTCCTTCAGGAAATACATCTTTCACATTCTAATTGAAAAACAATTCAAATTAGTTACAAAAAGAATCAAAATAAGTAAAAACTAAACCCTTCAACAAACTCAGGCAGTTTAATTTGGTGAAACTATCAGAAATGTTATTTTTTATAGTCTGCAATCATCACATTTCAATTGGTTGCTTTGACATTGTGTGCACATATCTAAGGTATACACTCTGAATTGCTGATCAGAGGGTAACAAGGATACAGACTCAGATATATGAAAAGGGCATGGTGGCTTATTTTCATTTGACACTTAATAGTAATTTCTTCTTCAACAAGAGGAATATCCTATGGCTGTGGTATAGTTATTATCATTCTCTATTGACTTAGATCTTCTGTATTCCAAAAGATAAAAGATATATGAAGATGCACCTGCTGATATACTATATCGATTACTAATTCTAAATTTATTTAGTGTTTTTTAATGTGCCAAAGACTCCTAGCTGCCTAATATAATTTTATTCATGGACCCTGATTTTACTTATGGTAGCAATATGCCCAGTTAAATATTTACATTTTCTGGCCTGCTCTGCAACTTGGGGATTATCATAGCACAGTTCTGACTAAAGAGATCTCAGCCACTAGAAGAGGCAGGGTGTAGTTTTAACAGGAGCAGCCTAGCTGGCATAAACAACCATTTCTCTTTTTTTTCTTTCCCTTATTTTTGTTTGGAATGGTAGATGGCAACACAATGGTGGCTCTTACCCTAAAGACTGTGTACCCGAGATTAGACAAATGTTGACACCTCTTGCCTATGATACCGTGGAGCCACCGCATAATCCTCTGGTCACCCAACCCAGGCCCTACACCTTGTGAGTGAAAAATAACCTCATCTTTTGGTTAAGACAAAAGTCAATTTTGAATAGCAACACTGAAGATGGTGTAGCACTTAGAAAATGTAGCAAGTAGAAAAATTAAAAACATAAATATAAAGCCTTTCTATTTTTTAAATATAAGATGGTATTATATCACAAATATATGAATCACGACAATTTTGAAAGAAGCCAAACAAAAGAAACACAACTTATATAAATTACAATATGTAAGAAGCCAGATTTTATGTAGCTTTCCTGAAAATTCTGTGGGATTGACCTTATTGTCAAAGGTCAATGAGTGTGTATTACAGTCCCAATTTGATGAAAATCGTAATAGGGAAAATGATTCTTTACATTACATGATAAACAATTGAATCTTTAATTTTCAAAAATATGCATGGCCAGAAAAAGAAAAGATCTCTTCTTTTGATAAAAAATAACATTATCTGCCAGAATCCTGGAGGTGAATGCCAAGAACTAGATGAGTCAAAAATTTCTGGCAAAAATAAATGCACAAATTTTAAAATTAATCACATTTCTGAAAAATGCTTTTGATGTACCCTACTGTTTGTGATCCCTGAACAAAAGTGAACCCAAGAAATGTCCATTAGTCTATAGAAGCATGACTATATAATTGAAGCCAAGTGAGCCTGAAATATAAAGCTAGACTCTAAAAGCAAAGAATGATCATCTCAATATTTCAGCCTGGATTCATAATGATACATTTTGCTCACATAGGCTAGCATCCTTTCCTCGGTAACCAATGTATACAGACTTACTGTTTCCTACCTGTCAAGAAATCACTCTCAGAAGACAGAAACTGACCATAATTCTCTGATGTGAATGGACATTTTAAAAGGTGCATTTGGATTACAATAGAAGCATCATTTGCTAATATCTACCCTCTACCACTTTCCTCTTTCATGTTCCTGGACTTTGGCATTAATACATGAATGTCTCAAAGTTCTCTGAATAACCAAATCGATTCTTTGACTAAACACCTTCTTACATTAATATCTAATATGGAAACCAGAAAGAAAGCTGAGGAAGTCTGAACTGAAGATACAGAGTGATGAAAGTGTTGCAGGAAGCGACACCCGACTGAGGCTGTCAGATGCTCCAACTCTAGATAGAGAAAGATTTTATTAGCCAGGGGAGCACGTGGGTTAGCAGCGCCTAACACGCACTCCCCGTGGGTAAATTGCTTACAGTTCATATACTTTTTCAGTGCCCCTGTGATCCCTTTGTCTAAGATTCTACGTGCCATTTGTGACTCAAGGTGGGGCGGGGGAATCTCAGTGGGAATGTAGGAGTTTGGAAATAAATCTTGTTAGAGGTTTCCTAATAAATTCGGTTACTTTTAAGTTTTCGAGGGTCTCCGGGAGGCTAGTCACTGATTTATAGGATGTAGTTTAATCTGTCTCCGGAGTGAGAATCTCCAGGTCGCCCTCTCTGCTATCTTAAAGTTCTCCCCCTCTCAAAAGAAGAGGGGAGAACTACACATGTTGCATTGGTGAACACTCCCAGCTGGAGCTTTATCTGGCTTTTATATGTGAGGCGATGGAAAGAAAATTCTCCAAGCAAGTGAGATTTTATTCCCCTTCTAATTTTCAGTTTGGGATATATATTAACATGCGTACTAAAAGAGCAGGTGAAGATGCATTTACACAACAAACTTCTAGAATGCTGAGGATCAAAATACTATGAAGGATACAAAGTGGGTTTCTTATTCATGGCATGTGTGTTCCAGTCACTATTGGAATTTTTCAAATTTGTCATTTAAAATTTTTTTTAATTGTAAAGTCAAAAGACTTTAATATTCTAATTAACTACAGAACTCAAACATTTTAGAATTAAACATTTGAAAAAATATCTTGAAATATCAACTAGATTTCTCAGTCAATTTGATCAAATATTCAATTTGTCATTTGATTTTCATTATAAATAAATTGAAAATTTTTTCTAAATACTATCAAGTAGGTTTAGCAAATATTTTGATTTATGTTTTATAACATTCAAGCAAAGTAAGACAAAGTGTGTATCTAGAAGTCACACAAAATGGGTGTATTTTGTTTTTGACAGAGACAGAGAGAAGGGGGAGGTTTCAGAGCAGTCTCCATAGTTGTACATCATCAGTTTTTGACATAGTTTCAATCACACAGGTGGGTGGGGGCCACACAGGATGAGAACAGGGCTGGGGGCCTCCCCCATGGGAGGCATGCCCCCTCAAGTCAGGGGCTGAACAGGGGAGCAAGAACAGCATTGGGGTTCTCCTGCATGGGAATCACACCCTAGTTTTGCCTATGGGTTCATGCGGGCCAGGGCCAGGATTCAATCCTCAGTCCATGGTTCTGCAAAGCAAGCACTTAACCCGCTGAGCCATTCCTGCTTCCCAAAATGGAAGTCTTGAAGCAGTAGCATGTGTTGAGGTCATAAACTACACTATATTTGGACTTTAACCTTACCAGTCTATGCTACTTACAAATTGAAATAAAAACAAATACATAAAAATGATTTTTTATTTTTATTTTTATAAATCACAATGTAAAATGGAGTAAGTCTCGAGTGCAAAATTCTGGAAACTATAACAAGCAGTTTAGAAATTACAGTGACTTTCTTTACATTTCTCCTTTCCTGCTGGTTCTTTCTTTAGTGAACACTGATGCTTTCTGTTAAGGAAGGCCATTGAGATGTACCATGTCTGAAAATCTATCATCAACTAATGTGAAGCAGGATATGTAGTCTAAGAAATTGACCACCCACTCCATACAATGAGGTGCCTCAATGGTTACATAAATAACAAGTGACTGTATCTAGTATCTGCAGCTGGCTAAAACAAGAACCAATCTCATCCAGCAAGGCTAATCCCTATGACCAGAACCTGACCTTTAACTAATTATAATGTCATTATAATCTCATTTACATTACAGTTACTGGACTCCCAGCATGCATCTGATGCCATGATGGTTCCAGAGGAGCCAAATCAGGAAGAAAGAGGAAAACTGAAGATCCCACCTACTGGGAGGAAACTGACCAGCCCTCGCCAATAGGATATTACCAAAGCCCAGCCCTGGGAGGTAAAAATACCACAGGCTTTTCTTACCAGAACTCAATCTCTGAGTTTGCCTGCATATCCCCCTCAAGTGTATACTTTCATGTCAATGAATTTCCTGTGCTTTCCTGCATCTGTCTCACTTTAGAATTCTTTTGTCTGTGAAGACAAAAAAACTTGATCACCATTGCTCTAGGTTGAGCTCAATCTTGAACAACCCCATAAGCCTCCAGCAACAAGAGTATACCCAAAAGCTCCTAATTCATGCGATCCTCCAAATTTATGCACTCTGTGGGACTCCATTCTTTTCCTACATGCTTTGAGAAACAGATTTATTGAAATAAGCTTGAGTAATACTACATAAAGACCTACTAGTAAACACAGCATTTTTGGTTTCTTAAAGAGAAAGAGGGTTCTTAAAAAATAAACGATAAGCATTAGACAAAGACTAAATTATAGCAATAAATGCAGTTCTATTTTAATGTGTTGTTTTTATTTTATTATTTTAGAGAGAAAAGAATTAAATTCTGCCTTGAAAATTATTACTTGTGTTATTACTTAAGGACCATATGGAATTAATCTAAAATAATAAATAGAGTTAAAAGAATAACTCTTCATTGAATGTCTGTAATATATTTAACATATCACAAAGTGATATGGTCGACTTAGAGGTAATTATTTTAGATTCCAAACACTGTACCTTTTTAAACACTCTGGGATTCACCATAACCTGCTATAGCCTACTGGATGCAGTTTCAACTCTGCTAACATCCACCTGTAGTTGAAGAACACGCACATTGAGAATGATGAAGGGAAGACGGAGTGTTGGGATACACCAATTGATTTAAAATATGTCTTTCACTCCTCTTTTTGGAAGTCTGTGAATGTTTTTGTGTGCATTTAAGTTGTATTGATTTCCTGAACTCATAAATACAACATCAACACAGTTCAAATAATCCTATTATAAATTGTATCTGAACTACCAAACAATCATCATTGAAAATTGTATGAAGTCTAGCTGAACCAAAGCCCTACAACTAAGAAGCCACCTTAAAACTCATAGGAGGTTCAGATATATGGAACAGGCTGGTCCTACACCCACGTGTGACCAATAAAAATCAAGAAGGATAACTCTGCTGCAGAGGTCCCCCTAAGAGAAGTAAGGGGTCCAGCCCCAAACCAGGCTTCCAAACCCAGGGTTCTAGTGCCAAAGAGAAAATTCCCCCATAAATTCTTGCTGTGAAAATCAGTGGCAATTATGGCTGAATGAGCCAGAGGGAGGCTGCAGGCCCAAGCATTCCTCTTAAAGGGCCCATGCATGGACTTACTCACTGATGGACTCACTTACTCTGAGCTCTAGTGCTGGGGCAGTAGGCTGAAAGGTGCCAGGGACATACGGGGAGGAACTGAAATGTCTAGCTTCAGGGCGAGGACTGGAAAGGTGCTTTTTCCTGGTCTAGGAGCTGGCAGAAGCTATTGTTCCTTCCTCCACCTCCCTGCATGCAGAGTCAGCTAGATGCCATATTTGACTCTCCATCAAACTGTCTATCACCTTTTATCCGCCCTGCTCCAGTGATTCTCTGAGACCTCACCTGACTCAACTTTTAGGCACACCCAAGCCATTCCCAGTGGCTTATCTGTACAAACAACCTCTTAGCTCATGCTACAAATGTTCATAAAGTCTCTCAAAGGTTTACAAAACTCAAACAAGCAGAATCTTGTTTCACGCATTCTGTACCTCTGGCTGAGCATCCCTGAGCTTGGCACTAGTGATAGGCCACCTCAGTTCACAGATTGGCCTCTTGCTATATCTCCAAGCCTAGTGTGAGTGGCAGCCATCTGTGAATTGCTTTGTGGCTCACAACAGGTGGCCCTGGACAGGGCACAGGCTGTGGCTAAACTTGGCAGGCAAGGGGTCCCATCCCAGGAGGCCCCAGGGCTGGCATGCCTGGTGGCCAGTTTCATATCAAGCCAAAACATCACATGGCTGGCATAACCAAAGGGCAGACTGAGCAGGCACCAGAGCCCTGCTGATATAAACTCTGCTCTACAGGTTCAACCCATGCATCATAGCTGCTTCACTGTAGTTAAAGCTACTCCGCTATCTTCACAACCAATCAGCCTAAAGGTGAATTCCTCCGCTGATGTGAAAATAGTAACCAAGGCTCAACTAAAGCAGGAGGGCACAAACAACTCACATAAGGGATGCACTTGGAGCACCCAGCTCTGGTGACCACAAAGACTGTTCCACTAGATCCTAAAGAACACATACTACATAAGGACACTCTATTAATACTGAGAAGCATAACAGCCCTACCTAATAGATAGAAACAAATACAGCAAGACAGCCAAAATGGGGAGACAAAGGAACTTGTCTCAAATAAAAGAACAGAACAAAGCTCCACAAAATGAACTAAGTAAAATGGAGACAATCACCCTACGAGATACAGAATTTCAAACCCTTGTTATAAAGACACTCACTGATCTCAGGGAGAGCTTCAACAAAGAGATAGGAAACATAAAGATGGAGATAGAAAACATAAATAAGAACAATTCAGAAATATAGAATACAATAACTGAAATGAAGACTACATTAGAGGAAGTCAGCAGTAGATTAGATGAAGCAGAGAACTGAATCAATTATTTAGAAGAAAAGGTAGCAGAAAGCATCCAATTAGAACAGCAAAAAGATAAAAGAATTAAAAAAAAAATGAGGATAATATACGAGGCCTCTGGGACAACATCAAGCATACCAACACATGCATCATAGGGATACCAGAAAGAGAAGAGAAAGAACAAGGAATTGAAGAAATAACTACAAACTTTTCTACCCTGATGAAGAAAATAGAGTACAAGTCCAGAAACTACAGAGCGTCTCAAACAAGATGACACATCACAATTAAAATGCCAAAGGTTAAAGATAAAAAGAGAATGTTAAATGCAGTAAAATAAAAGCAGTTAGTTTTCTACAAGGGAATTTCCATAAGACTGTCAGCTGATTTTGCAACAAAAACTTTGCAAACCAGAATAGGTTGGCATTAAATATTCAAAGTGATGAGAATCAATGATCTACAACCAGGATTACTCAACAAAGCTATCCTTTAGAATTGAAAGACAGCTAAAAAGCTTCCCAGATAAGCAAAAGCTAAAAAAAGTTTATCACCACCAAACCAGAGCAGTCTCCATAGTTGTGCACCATTAGCTATGACATGGTTTCATTCCACATAGGTAGATGTGGAGCCATGTGGGGTGGAAACCAAACTGGGGGCCTCCTGCATAGGAAGTAAGAACCTTTGCCCACAGGGCTTCTGTGGTTACCAGTTGTGCCACAGTTCGGCACATGATTCTGCACTGGCTGGGCCTGGGATTTGATCCCCAGATCTCGCAGTTGTAAGGCAAAAGCACAACCTGTTGAGCTATCCAGGCATCCCTGTTAGAGGGATTTTTTAAAGACAAAACAAAATGAAGTTGACCAATATGAATAATACAATGGCAATAAATACATATCTATGAACAATTCCTTTAAGTGTAAATGAATTAAATGCTTCGATCAAAATATGGGGTGGCTGACTGGATAAGAAAACAAGACCCTTACATATGCTGCCTACAAGACACTCCAGATTGAAAGACACACACAGACTGAAATTAAAGGGATGAAAAAAGATATTTCATGAAAATGGAAAAAAAAAGAAAAGAAAAAGAAAAAAGCTGAGGTAGTAATACTTATACCAGACAAAATAGACTTAAAATCAAAAGCTATTATAAGAAACAGAGAATGACCCAGTAATCCCAATTCTGGGTATTTATCCAGGAAAACCCAAAACACTACTTTGTGGGGACATGTGCACTCATATGTTCATTGCAGCATTATTTACAAGGGCCAAGGGGTAGAGGCAGCCTGGGTGTCTGTCGATGGATGAATGGATAAGGAATGTGTGGTACACGCATACAATGGAATATTGCTCAGCCATGGAAGAGAATGAGTTCTTGTATTCACAGTGGCATGAATGGATCTGGAGATTATTGTGCTGAGTGTTGTATATGAGACAAAGAAAGACAGATGAAATGTGATTTTGTTTACATATGGAACCTAAAGAAAATAAACAAAACAAAACAAAAACTAATAGGTGCAGAGAAAAATTTGTTTTTTAAGATTTATTTTTATTGTTTTTGACAGAGTGAGAGATACAGAGACAGAGACAGAAAGAAGCGGGAGGGCCCAGAACAGTCTCCATAGTTGTGCATCATTGGTTTTTCCACATAGTTTCATTCCACAGGTGGGACTGGGGCTGCACAGGGCAGAAACTGGGCCAGGGTCTCACCCCTGTGAGAATTGAACTGGGGGCACTCCCCATTTCAGCATATGGGTCCACACGGGCCGGGGCTGGGATTCGATCCTCGGTCCCAGGGCTGCAAAATGAGCGCCTAACCCACTGAGCCATCCCGGCTTCCCCATAGAGAAAATTTTGACGGTTGCCAAATGAGAGGGTAGTTGGGAGGAGCGGGTGAAAAAGAGAGAAGGAGTTAAGTACTACAAATCAGTTGTTACACAGTAATTATGGAGATATAAGGTATAGCCTAAGGAATATAATCAAAAATATTGTAATAATTATGTGTGGTGTCAAATGGATACTAATCTTATCGGGATAATAGATGGGAGAAGTGTTAGGGAGCAAGGTGAGGTGAAGGGATTAAGAAATACAAATTGGTGGTTAGAAAATCATCGTGGGGATTTAAAGTAAAGCATAGAGAATATAGTCAATATAATAATATACAAAGTTCCAGGTAGGTACTAGGCTGGTCAAGGGGATAATTTTTTAAGTTATGTAAATAGTAACCATTACGTTAAAATTAACCACCTGAAATTAATATAAAATAATATTGAATTTATATAAATAAATAGAGTGTAAAAAGAAATAAAATATAAAGAATAAGTAAATAAATAAATACATTAATTAATTAAAAATAATCCTATTATATTTGAGGCCTTTAAGAAACTTTTATCAATAAAGAAACAGAAGTATAGACTCTCAGTGAGTCTCCCATAAGTCCAGAGCTGGTTAGGGGTAAACCAGAATTAAAACTCAGGTACACTGATTTGGGTCAGGTACTTCCAAATCCACTATTATAGAGGTACTTAGGAATTTTAAGCACTGCCACTGTCAATGATATACCGTGTTTCCAGAAGCTTCCACACTCTGTTTAAAGGTTTCACTAAGCATATTATTGCTTGTCAGCTGTTGAAACATACATAACTAAGACGACACATGATCCCTTGTGCAGGAAGACCGGCAGTGTATTTGAAAGAACTAGAAGCCCTGTCAATTATTAAAGCCTCTAAATACTTGGCATTCAGCCTATGGGAGTTCGTAGGGCCACTCAGAATCATTTGGAATTGATTTTAAGTCACAGTAGCTGAGAACAAGCATGCGAAGGGTACAGAAGGAACCCAAAACTGTGATACTGCTTAATCTTATCATAAGCCGGACACAGGAGAGAGGAAGAAACATGTTTTCGTGGAAGTGTTTTTCTTCAAATGCAACAGATCTAAAAAACAGTAGAATATAAATTAGTAATCAAGCAGCTTGTACAGGATGGAGAGAAAATGTGTAAAGAATCACTAATTTAGGATGAGAAATGATAAATTACTACCAATGTTCTATCACATTCCAATAAAGAGAGCTAATATTTTTACATTTTTTTTCATTCTTGAGGCAAATAGAATAATAATATGTCTCAGTTCAATTTCTTAGTTATATTAATTTAGAGGTCATTACACAAGGACAGATATACTTGTTAAATTTCATCTGCAAAAACAAAGATTTTACATTCTTATGTTTTCATTACTAGTGTAGAGGTTTGTATACCTACAAGTCTGATTGAACTGTTTTGGCTAAAATACATAGTATGGTAAAATTGTAAGCACTACTATCTTTATACCAAAGATCAGTGGATCTATCCATAATTCTTTGACCTTCTCTAGCCTTGTGACCTTCACTCCCCACCACTTACCACCTCATGGACAAACTCTAGGCTTGGTTCTTATCAGCATCTCAGTGCTCTGATTTTCAGCAGTAATAGTTCATTCTATCACTGTGGGCCAAACACAGCCAGCTGCTCATTTCTTCCTACTGCATCTGCTCATTCACACCACTAATCTCCTATGTGTGTATGTATGTGTGTGTGTGTGTGTGTGTGTGTGTGTGTGTATCAGTTCAGCTGGTCTCACTTAACTTAGTTTAGAATGGCAGTTACTTGAATATTTCTTATCAGCCTAATTTATCTTTCTTATTTTTCCTTCTGCCCCAACTGTTTTATCAATTTCCTATTAAAAGTAAAACATAACTTGGCTTTCCTTTTATGTTGATTACCTGTTCATACTCTTTAACCACTTACCACTTTTTTTTTGTCCTCCTTATCTGGATGCTAAACTTATTTGTTATATCAGGGGTGTCAAACTCAGTTAAAACATGGGCCATTTGGTGCAACAGACAAGGTTCACGTGGGCCACATCACATTTACAAACGTCACGGGAACTGAGTCAGCACGTTTATACACGCCCACAGGCCCCCAGGAAAGGCACTGGGCCTCGTGTATACTCGTCTTCAGTAGTTAAAGGGTTAACGAGGGAATTGTGTGTACGGTATTGCCTCAATCTCCCCTAAGCGCTATTTTCTTCATAACAATTTTTTCTATTTTTATTTTATTTCAGAGCATTGTGTGCCACAAAAAATTACCTTGGGGGCCGCCAGTTTGACACCCCTGTGTTATATGAACTGCATAAGTTCAATCTTCACATTAATATATTAGTTGTAAGAATTGCAAATATGTTCTCTCAGGGCTTACAATTTAGTTAAATATTATGTGTTTTTTTACAAAAATTTTAAACTTTTTATAGTCAAAATTTCAAATCTTTTTGTTCCTTAGAGTGAATTAAATGTATTCACACATTTTCTTCTAATACTTCTGAAGTTATATTACTCATATTCACTGTGTCATTCATGGTTATGGAATTGTTTTCCATGTATTTAAATTTTATATTTTTTAATAGACTTATTTTTTCCACATTTTGTTAAAGTTAGTCCTGTCACCTTATAATTTATTTTCCTTTGAGTTTATTATATTTTCTAATTAGTAGTTGCTAGCATATAGGAATGTAGTTGATCTTTACATACTTATCCTAAATGTAAATGATTTTTAAACCTTCATACATAATTTTCTTGGACTTTTTATGTTAATAATCATATTGTTCATGAATAACAATAATTTTGCCTCTTTTTTTGATGCATATTCTTTTAATTTTTATCTTTCATTATTGTTTACTATAACTTTTTGTTAGATACCATTATCCAGTTAAGTACCCTCATTTTCCTAGTTTTCTAAGATTTTGATTTGAACATTATTAAAGGCTTAATTTTATTGAATCTTTTGCAGTATCTTTTGGAATGGTTGTATAAAGATGGAGACAATTGTATTTGACAATGATTTTCTACTAACTTAGTGACTTCAGCTATCCTTGTTAACTAAATGAGACATCATAAGGTTTTTCTAAATTCCACTAATGTCATTGCTGATTTTTACATCTACATTAGTGGGCTACTCATAGTGGAAGATAGGTACTGTAGGTCTTCAAAAATCCCCACGCAGGAAGCTGCATTAAATACTGCCTTTAACTTGGTGCTCTGGTACTTTCTCTCGCTAGTTAAGCGACAACCTGTCAAGAGTCAGAAGCCTCCAACAGGTTGTTTTAAAATATATGTTCTCCCTTTGTCAAATGATCCCCCAAATCTATTCCTGTTTTTTATATCTTTTCAAAAGAGGAATTTGAAAATGAATGGGATAGTTGGGGTGTAGCCTGGAGGTTTGGAGTCTCCCATGAGTATGTTCTGGCTCCTACAGATATATAGGGATGGCTTTCATAATTTCTTCATCTCTATTTTCCAGAAACATTGTCTAAATTTTAGTGAGTATACTTTTGTTTCTTGTAATTTTGTTTGGTCTTGTTTCAAATCTGCTTAATTTCAAAATAGTACCCATTTAGTCCCGCAATATCTTCAACAGATTTTTCTATCTTTTATTCTTTTTAAAAGATGTGCTAGCAGAAGTGGGTCTGTGAATGTGAGATCCTATACAGTTAGGGTTGGGATTCTACTGATAGGATAAAAAGAGGTGGGCAGGGCCAGGATGAGAAACACTTCATGGTCATTTTACAGTGCATCCAAAGCCTTTTAACTGAACTCATTCATCAGCTTCAGCTGAAAAAGACTTCCACCCAACAATTTATTTATTTTTATTTATTTTTTATTTTTTTGCAGGAAATGAATCCTATATTTACCCAAGGGGGCAATGGCTGAATATTTACTAACGCAGTGTTAATAGCAACTTTATATCTTCTAACTATCCCAAATAACAAGAATCAACTGTATATATAAACATCATCTTAAAGTTTAACATATGTATTACATATACTTGCCATCCAACCACTCAGTCTTGTCAGTGAAAATGAAAAACTAGGAACCATTTGTGTTGAATCCAACGTATGTCATGGACAAGATTCCAGGACCCTATTCTTCAGTATGAAATTCTCATCATCAAACTTCTACTCACGCCATTTACAGCACGTGAAGTCACCACCCTGGCACATAAACCCCGAAATGACCCTGTGAAAGCAGGAACCTTTATAATTAAATTCTTTTTTTGTATGTAATTTTTAATATTTTATTTATTTATTTATTTATTTTGACAGAGAGAGAGATACAGAGACAGAAACAGAGAGAGAACTGAACTGGGGGAGCTCCCAGTTCAGCATATGGTTCCGCATGGTCCGGGGCCGGGATTCGATCCTCGGTCCCCAGCGCTGCAAAGTGAGCGCTTAACCCACTGAGCCATCCCGGCTTCCCCAATAATCAAATTCTTTGACCCCAGGGTTCAGAGCATGAAAGTTTTCTGCTGTCTTCAGAACTTCGCAAACAGCTCAATGAAGACACAGCCCAAGGGCTCACTGTGGACTGCGGTCTTCTAGAACACGGTGGGCTTGAACTTGGCTGGTCACAGCTCCCAGGCAGAAGCATCTAGAAGGCCCTGACCAGTTCAGTAAACAATTTTACTTTCACTGAGAATCAAATTAAAACACAAGACAGAAGGGCTCCGATGGTATTTTCTCTAAAGCTTACTAAATTATCTAAGGGGAAGCCGGGATGGCTCAGTGGGTTAAGCGCTCACTTTGCAGCCCCAGGGACTGAGGATCGAAATCCCAGCCCCGGCCCGTGTGGACCCACATGCTGAACTGGGGAGTGCCCCCAGTTCAGTTCTGCCCAGCTCCTGCCCTGTGCAGTCCTGCGCCCACCTGTGGAATGAACCGATGATGTGCAACTATGGAGACTGCTCTGGGCCCTCCCCCTTCTCTCTGTCTCTGTATCTCTCTCTCTCTGTCAAAAACAATAAAAATAAATCTTTAAAGCTTACTATCTTGCCTAAGTCACACCTTTCATGTTGCTGAAGGAAATGCTGTATATTGGTATAAAACATATTGAGGTATTTCACGTGAGTTTAAACAAAGGAGAACTATTGTATCTCGTTAAGTATTCAACAGGTTTTTCTAATGTTAAACCATGCAGTTTTTGTGAAATAGAGAGAACTTATTTTAACTTATTATTGGCACCATTACTAAACTCAGTTGGTAAATATTTTATTTAGGGTCGTACACTCAGATATGTATAAATTTACATATGCTTTACACAAGTATGTGTGTGTGTGTATCTATCTATCTATCTATCATCTATCTATCTATGTTACATATAGTATGCAGAACTTTTCTATTCATGTTTTATATAAATTAATGTAGGTACTTTCTTCCATTTATATGTTTGCCAGAGGAATGGCTTTTGGTTTCATTGCTGCTATTTATTACTTCTGAGGTTTTAAAAATTATTTTCTTCCTTCACCTTTCTTTGAGTTTATATTTAAAATTTTTCCTGATTTCTTAAATTGAATAATGAGATCATTCATTTTTAATCCTTTTCCTTTTTTAATATATACATTTAGGATGATTTATTTCCTTCCAAGGAAATTTTGCTGCATCTAAAAAGATTTTATATATGGAGTGCTGTTGTTTTTTAGTTCTTAGTATTTCATAATTTCTATTGTGTTTTGGATCTATAAATAAGTTAGGCATGCTTTTAAACATCCATATATTAAGTTTAGACCTATTTCCCTCTTTAATTACTGGGTTTTTGTTTTTATTTTTGATTGCTAATTTTATTGCATTTTGGTAAAACAGTCTATTCAGTATTCTGGTGGATGCTCATAATTTCTTCATCTCGAACTTCCAGAAACATAGTCTAAATTTCAGTGAGTACACTTCTGTCTCTTGTAATTCTTTTTGGTCTTGTTTCAAATCTGCTTATTTTTAAAATAGTACCTAATTTATTCAATAAAGTCTTTATACTTTCTTTTATCTTATAACTACTGAAATTATTTTATAGTGTCAGAGTGTTTATTTTCAGGACGGTTAATTTTTGTGCTTATAATCTATGCTTCCTCCTATATCATGACTCATTTCTTTACATGGTGTATAAGAGTTCTTAATGGGCTCTCATCTTCACTTGGGTTATGTTTCCCCTGTGAAAATCCAACATCCTGGGGTCTGGGAAATCCTGTGTCCTAGGTGTTGAGTATTGTATTCTTCATTCTCTCCTGAAACCTGTGCTTACCTAATTCAAGGTTGAATGAAGCCATGTAGAATGGAAATAATATTTATAAAAAGCTTGTTCTTATAGAAAATGAAAACCTCAAATTCCCCAAACTATAAAAAAAAGAGTGCACACAAATTGTGTGTGTGTGTGAACAGCAAGAGATAAACAGAGACGAACAGAGGTGTTTTTTAGATATTAAATTTATTTTTCTTCCCTACTATGTTGAGCAAGTAGCTTGATAAGCTCCAAAAGAAATCTAAGCCGTGGACCTCACTATTACAGTTTTCCACATGCTGCTACCAGGGTGACAATGAAAGGTACAGAAAATATGTCCTGTCCAGAAGACACCCAGTGATCTTTCTTTAAGAGGGAAAGGGATGAATAACTGAATAAGATATGATGATTGCAGAATAATCAACTCTTGTATTTGAACAAAAATGTGGCTGTTGCTAATGGCTACTGGTTTCCAGAAGAAACTCTGGCTATCTACCTTTGGGAGAACAACCAGACCGTTATTCTGAAGTGGGTGTTGTCCTTTTGACCTTGAGGTTCTAAGAGAAAAATTGTTAGACTATAGGACTTGTGAGAGAGAAGGAGAGAAGAGAAAAAGGAGAAAAGAAGAGTCAGGATTGTAGCTGGCAGCCTGTGTGTCTGCTGACTTGGAATTTTAGGTTCAGCTTACACATACCCAAAGCGCAGCAGTGCCTGAGCTCAAGGGCAGGACAGCTGCAAATGGACATTAAGACTGGCTCCAGCACAGGGGCTAAGCCTGGGGAGTTGGTCCAGCCACACTCTTCCCAGGTAGGTAACCTTGTCTGCCCTTAGCATTCTACCACACAGACATCCAGTGATGCTCGCTCTCCCTGACTCCTGAGTGATCCCTGCTGAGTCCATGAGACAGAACTTTCCAGGCCATCCTCTCTCTTCAGCATAAGCCTTGGTCTGTAGTCAACCACTCTGGGGTCAAGGGAAATTTTACCTGGGGGAGGAGGCACCTAGGTTCCTTGATCACATGCCATAAATCCAATGCATACATATGTATCACCTTATAATATACATGGATTTTTTAACTGATCCCCTTGCTTGATAGTAGCAGTCCTGCCAAATGACATGACAATGAGCATTATCCCATTTTGTAGGGAAAGAAAATCAGACTTAGTAACCTGAGGAGATTTTTCAAAGCAACACAGCTACTAAGCAACATGACTGGTACTCAGTCAAAGTGCTTTAAAACCAACTTCTGATGACAAGGCAGTTTTCAGCGTTTGCTGCAAACCTCCTCTATCAATAGCCACAGTTCTCCACAGAGCCAACCTAACTGGCCAGATAGCTCTGGTTTGCCAAATACAGAATTAAAGTGTATAATTAACCACTAAGCTGATTCTTCTCTGCTTAAGCAATGGTCCAGCATGATGGCTATTCATGCGAGGGGATCATGAGCTCCCTATGAGGTCAGTGAGCTCTCCTGGTAAAGCCTGTCTCTCAGCACGGGACAGTTACTCTGGGCACAGAGCTTCCTCTGCCTTCAGCAGTAGGGGACTTGCTCCCAACCCACTTCCCAGCCAGACCCCCTTCAGTGTACTTCAAAGCTCTGTGTTTTCCACGTCACCTCCCTTGGCGAGTATTGACAGCAAATTTTAAGTTTTTGAGAACAACTTCCCTCATATTGTTGGAATCGTTGAGGTTGAAAACAAACTTTGTTTTTTACTAAAGTTTAATTTTAAAGCAACCTTAGCACCGAAGCGAATGGCTTTATATTTTCAGGAACATAACTCTCTGAATTTTGTTTAAGATTGAGAATAGTCATTCTTCTGCATACAGAGCAACAGCCCAAATAGTGTTTGTTTTTCCCGCTACTTTTATTCAGTTATAACTGACATAAATGCTATATTAGAATAAGGCATGCAACATCATGATTTGATGTATTATGTATATGTATATATATATATATGTGTGTGTGTGTGTGTGTGTGTGTATTATGAAAAGATTATCCCAGTAAGTTTAGTCATAATATCCTTCAACACACATAGTTACAACTATTTTTTCTTGTGATGAGAAACTTTAAGTCATCTTCTTATCAACGTTCGTTATACAATGTTGTATTGTTAACTATAGTAACAATATTGTGCTATAATTGTGAATAAGTTCATTCCCTGAATTATTTCTCTTATAACTGGAAGTTTATACCTTTTGACCAACTTCACCCATTCTCCGAATCGCAACCCCCATCATTATCAGCCACCAAATTGTTCTTTGTTTCTATGAGTTTACCTTTTTTTAGATTTCACATATAAGTAAGATTATACAGTATTTGTCTTTCTCTATCTGACGTATTTCACTTAGTATAACACCTCCAAGGTCCACCTATATTTTCATATGGATATACAACTAAATTATTAGTATTTAACTAACAATAAAATATAGTTTAAATACTCACACCATTAAAAAATAACTTTAAAAATAAAAACCAAGCTTTGCGCAGTGGCAGTATCGTAGCCAATGAGGTTTATCCAAGGCGCAATTATTGCTAATTAAAAAATGGAAACCAAAATCTAAGAAAATATTGTAAGTTATTTAACAATAAGTTTATATGTCAAACACATATAGTATTTAAAAATAGAGAATAAAAAGGTCAACAGTTCTATAAATAAACAGGCTGAAATTTTTATACCTTAAAACCAAAACTGGCTTTCTATTTAAAGATGCTAAGCCTCACTTATAATAAAAATATATAAATCAAAACTACATAGAGATATTTTTACTATAAAATTACTTTTTTTTTGAAATTATAACAGTATGTTAGGTAATGACCCATTTCATATCTTTCCAAAATGACTGAGTCAATACAGAAGACAGAACCCATGTTTTATATATTTATATATCTCAAAGCATCTTAATAAATATCTGATTTATAAATACCTTAGATAATGATGAGGAGCTAATGCTGTGAATGCTACTAGTGATAATTTGTTATTCTTCAATTGGCATAGTCCTCAGAACTAGAAAAAGGCAGTAGATTGAGGGGTGCCTTTGGGGAGGGAAGAAAAACAGTATTATTGTCTCTCCTTGAGGTGATTCTATGGCTCTGGAACAGTACATTCAGTCATCTTCTTGTCTGGGTACAATTCTGAAAAAAAAAAAAATAAGGCAGTTCACAATTGAAAAAAATAAAACAGTGGCAAGCCTATTGTAGGGTTTTCAGTCTTTTTCTGACCATAATTTTGTAAAGAGAAAGCTTTTTGAATCATGTGACCATGTACCTAATTCAAGGCAGTATACCCACTCCTTCCTGGATACCTTAGGTCAGTAAGGTTACAAAAAATTTATAATCAACCCTGTCAAAACAAAGGTTTAAACAAACCAAGTGGGGAAGCTGGGATGGCTCAGCAGGTTAAGCACTCACTTTGCAGCACCGGAACCTGAGGATCGAATCCTGACCCTGGCCCATGTGGACCCATATGCTGAAGTGGGGTGTGCCCCCAGTTCAGTTCTTGCTGGGGCCTATGTGGGAGGCTCCTGGCCCAGTTCCTGCCCTGAGCAGCCCCGTGCCCACCTGTGGAGTGAAACTATATGGAAAACTAATTCTGTCAACTATGGAGACTGCTCTGGGCCCTCCCCCTTCTCTCTGCCTGTCTCTGCCTGTCTCTGTTAAAAAACAATAAAAATCAATCTTTAAAACAAATCAAAGAAAAAAAATGTTTTTAATTTGATAAGTGCACCACCTGTGAGAGAACGGTGGCTATTTGGGACACTTAGTCTGACTGGGGAAGTTAGTAAATTTAGGAATGGGAGAAGTTAAGGACAAAACAAGATTCCATATTATTTTGTTTCAAAATACAGGAACCAAATAGGAAAAGTGATGATAGACAAAATGTTTCCAAGATATTTATTTTTAAACTTCTTCTTGCAGCTCCTTTCATAAGTTTTTTTATACTGAATGATATAATGAAAGGGCTCAATTCCAAATATTATGACATTTTATGCAATCCTTAAAATATTTCTAAAATGCCAAAAAGACCATAATGTGAAGGAGAAAAAGACAATTTTGCATAGTCTTGACAAAGTTAGAATTCAAAACTATTATCCTTAATGGGAAGAACAGTTAAATCTAGAATTAATATACCCAATGAAGAGATTTAATATGTGGAAGGATATACATCCATAAGAGAAAAATAATCTCTTAATTTCCTATGAATTATAAAGTGAACAAAACCCATGAAAGGGAAAACACACTTTCAGTGTAACTAAAATCTGTACTTGTCTAGTTTTTTTGTATAGAGTAGGTATAAACATGAAATATGCTATTAATTACAAATATTAACATCACATTAAAAAAGCACTGACCATACATTTTTAGGGCAGCAGTTAACTATTAAAATTATTTAAATGGAGATGTTCTGAGTAAAGGACAACACTTACCCTCTTCATAAATATAATACATAGCGTTAGCATTGAGCTAAATGTTTTTTTCTTGGTTGTTTAGTTTATTCTTGTGTTTGTTAGTTTCAACACCTTGTGTGACTTGAGATCCAGTAGACAGAGAAGCAGCAACAGTCAGCATGGCAACCTTGGTAGGTTGGGGTCAGGACAGTATAGGCTTTTATACCAAATTTTCTAGTGTTGCAGACTTTGTTGATAAGATCTGTGAGTCACCAAAATCCCTCATGAGTACCAAGTTTGGCATCCTTGATATCTTATTTTTGTTTTCTATAGGAAGGAGCTTGCTATGAGAGTCCTCTTATGGGAATAAATAAAACTCAAAATTTATATCTGATTGAAAAACATTTTTTTCCCCCCAGAACAACTAAAAGGTAAGGTACTCTACTAGGAGTTAATTGAAGTAATTTGGAGTTGAAAGTACAAAAATGACTGGCAGATTAGAAATGGTCTTTTTCCAATGTATTCTTGGTGAAGAAGGAACTAAGAGACTGGTGAGGCAGCTAATGGAGTGCCCTGCTGTGTTAAGGTATGGGTCATTATGAACAGATCTAAAACTGAATAATCTTGGTGATTAGGAAACATTCCTTTCCACCAACCCTGTCTTATTGTTATCAGTAGAAGTGACCCACACATCTTTCTGTCTGAAACTTTTAAACGGCTCTGCAGACCACAGCTGAGACTACTATCGAAAGAAGAATTCCTCACAGAGTGTAGAACTCAAAGTAGAATGAGAATGTACATTGCAGGGCAGGATTTGACAGGTCAAAATAGAAGACGAATAAGATTAGCCTGGGAGAATTGGACAAAGCTTTTCAAAGAATCTAGACTCTCCTCGCTAATTCATGCATTGAGTATGGACTAATTGGCTACAACATCCCGGTACTCAGCATGGTGCCAAGGGTGAAATGGGCAATACAGACACAATAATGGTAATAATACCATGTGGTAACTGAAAAGATACAGACACTTGCAGGTAGAGTTTGGAAACCACTTGAAGCTTGCCTTATCCAGTCCTAGGTGGAAGGGCAGTTAGTGATGGCTTTCTAAAGAGGAGATGCTTGAGCTGAGTACAAAAAAATGTGACATGGGGTAGGGAAGGAAAGACAGAAATGACTCTATGCAGAGAGAATGGTCTGAGCAAAGCTGTAAAGAGAAGAAATAGACTTTGAGAAGTGATTATGAAAATATTAGGAGGTGATTAAAGGCACAGAGATGAGAAAATGTATATTAGTTGAACGAATACTGACTGAGAAGCTCAGCATGATGAAGCAGAGGATAAAATGCGTAGCAGGTTGGGGTGGGGAAGAGTGAGTAGGAGGTGTGTTCTAAAGATGAGGTGACAGGAAACTGAGAGCCTTGAAATTCACATGAAGAAGTTTGCTCTTATTTTCTGCCTAAGGGGTAGACATACAATCAGATGCCCTTTATAATGAAATCTTGCAGCAGGGTAAAGGGTGATAGGTAAGGGAATGAGTTGAGAAGACAGTGTGACTAATTGGGAGCTAGTAACATATTGGGGAAGTTTGGGTGATGATGGGGTCAGTCTGTTCCGAGGCAACAGTGGGAGGATAGGATCCTTGAATAACTGTAAGGGCAGAGTAACTGCAGATTGCATGTGTTGAGAGGGAAGAGTCGAAAAAGGCTGGGATCTCTAACCTCAATGTTTGACAAGATCTAAGTACAGTGAAATTCTACAGGGAAATATGAGTCTTGTTGCATATGTAAGACATTCTGCATACAGAATGCAGAAGGGTAAGCAGACCAAAAGATGAGAATGTTCTATGCAAAGATGGAGCATTAAGTCCTGGAAATGAACAAGTTTGCCATAAAATAAACTTTTCTCAGTCTTTGCCTTTCCTAATCCTTTCCATTTTGCTTCTCTATTTCAGGTGTATAGTCTTTTCTATTAATATATTCAATCACTCTCTAATTCTAATCAATCCTATCTGGTCTATTATTGAACTATTTTATCACTTTTCTTAGAGCTGTGTTCTCTAAAACCAACCATGTGTGAATATTGAGCACTTAAAACGTGGTTAGTCCGAGCTAAGATGTACTGTCAAGTGGAAAAAAAAATTAATACTTATACTTTGCATGAAAAAATAAAAATGTTTAATATCTCAATATTATTTAATATGATTACATGTTGAAATAATAATTTGCATGCATTTGGTTAGATAAAATTATATTATTAAATTAACTCACCTGCTTTATGTACTATAAAACATTAAATTACATATGTGCCTTACATTATATTTATGTTGGACAGTGCTAGTCTAGAGTATTATTTTAATATAGTATAGTAATGTGATATAACTTAAAAGTAAGATAAAAACTCCTAAGATAACTTATGAATTAGAACATTTATTACTCCATCTCTTTGAGCACCTTAACTCCTCTCTTATTCCTGTGATCTATATTACTCCCATATGTAAAATCCAGCAGTAAGAAAATTGTGGGCTTTAATAACGACATCACCTATGCAGCTCCATAGTAAGGTATCAACTAATGACGGCACACAAAAACACTCAACAACAATAATGAACTCCACTCAGTAAGACATCACCGTATGTCAACACAAACATTGATGTACCAAGGTTATAAACCTCTCTGAATTGTGTCTGAAGTGCTGCCAATGTAAGTGCATAGTAAAAAGTTTTTTACCTTAATTGTCAGCCATGAGAAAGAATGAAATTGATGTGAATGAACTTGGAGGAAATTAAGCTGTATGAAATAAGCCAAAGAAAGAAAGAAAGAAAAACTGTATAATCTTATTTACATGTGGAATCATAAAAATAATAAAAACAAAAAAGAAGAATTAAAAAGTAAAGAGTAGAATGGTGTTTATTAGAGGCTGGGTATGTGTGTGTGTGTGAGGAGGGGTGGGGAATGGGAAGATGTTGGCCAAAAGATACAAGCTGTTAGTAACAAGTTGAATGAATTTCAGGATTCCAATATACAGTATGATGATTATAGTTAACAATATTTTATTGTATACTTGAAATTTGCTAAAAGAGTAGACCTTAAGAGTTCTCACTACAAAAAATAAATAAATAAATAACTATGCGAGGCGATGGATGTGTTAACTTGATTTTGGTAACCATTTCAGAATATATATGTATATCAAATCATCATGTTGTACACTTTAAATACTCAAAAAATTATTTTCCAATTATACCTCAATAGAGCATGGGACAAAAAGGAAAAAAAAACAATACATAAGCCTAGTTCTTAACTTGGGTAACTAGGGATAGGGTAAGAGTTGGAAAAGATTTGTTATGAACTAAAACATATTGATTTATTCTCCTTAGAGAAAGAAGAAAACATATACTCCACTCAATGTTTTTTGTTGTTGTTGCTTTTTTTTTTTTTTTGAGTTGTTATAACTTGAAAAAATAAAAATCTGGTGAATAGGTATTTCTTGAATTATAACTAATACAACCTAAGTTCATGAATATACTCTCTGCAATATCTGCTGCATAAAACAAACCATGGATTTTAAAGCAATTTTTAAGTTTATTAAATAAGAGCTAATACAACTTCTACAAGGAGGACTATCCCTGTCTTGGTTGTTACTCAACTTAAGTGCACTCCATACTCAGAGAGTCCTCTGAGTACCAGGGAACTCAGTTATTACATAATAATCACCTTAGTTCTTCAGAACAAAAAGCATTAGACTACTGGTTTAGATCCAATAAAGAAAACCACGTGGAACTTTTTATTCTATATTCAGGTATAAACTCTTTACCAGACAACACATATTTTTCTGTTTAAGAAATGAGGTTTAGAAGCAATACAAAAAATCTCATGCCTTATTAAAAGACATATTTGACAAGAGCTGGAGGCCTATTATATTTGTCTTAATCACATAAGATTCATCAATCTCATTTCCATTGTTCCAGATTCCAGATGAACTCATTACTTTGTCAATTTATTTAAAAGTCATTGATCAATGAAGCCAGAATTTAGACAGCTGACTGTGATCAATTTTGGTTCCTGAAGCTCATTTCACTGCACTTCAGAAACCTGAGATTTAACAATTGATCAATATTCCTAAATTCATCCAACAACAACAAAAACATATATAGTAATTTGTAATGGTTTTATTAATCCCAATTGAGAAAACATATATTAATTGATCATTGGAATTTTGGATTAAATGAACAATATTGAACATTTATACACTTAATAAATATTTTAAAATACATGTTTTTATATTGTGAAAAAAAGTTATTTACAGCAATAAATGAACTCAGATTTAAACGTGAGAATTTCTTACTATTTTTGCTTTAGAATTGCCAGGTAGACAGGAACAGAAAGTAAGAACAGGCCATATTAATTTAAAGTTGACCTCAGAAGTCAAGCCCAGTAGTTACAAGAATAAGTGTGTATAAGAATTTCATTTGTGTAAAAAATGTGGATTCCAGAATGCAGGGCCCAGTAATCTATTTTTAAACAAGTGCCCAAAGTGGCTCTTAAGCCATCTACTTAATTAAAGACTTCTAAAGTCTAAGAATTGTAAAAATTACCATAAATATTACCAGTAGTTATCAACTTACCCACAAAATTGGCAAAGCATACATCTGTACCTCATATTGCTTAAATTCTAAACCCAAGGACTGTTCCACAAACAGTATTTAGTAGACTTCAAAATGCAGACAACTTTTGATACTTATTACTTAGCACTGTAAAATAAATTCTGGTCCTCCACGTCAACAACACACAAGTATTTACCTGAAAAAAAAAATTTATGATCTGTGAAGAACTTGAATTTTTGGTCAATATAAGAGAACATGACAAGATTATGATTGTACATCCACTAATGACAGGCATACCTCAGAAATATTGTGAGTTTGATTTCAGACTACCAAAATAATGTGAATATCTTGTTAAAGAGAGTCACATGAATTTTTTGTTTGTCCAGTGTATATAAAAGTTATGTTTACACTATAAATTTGTCTAGTAAGTGTACAATAGCATTGATCAAGGTACATACCTTAATTTAATACATTTTGTTGCTAAAAATCAGCTCATTGTGTGATCCTTCAGCAAGTCATAACCTTTTTGCTAATGGAAGGTCTTACCTCCATTAATCAGGGTAGTGGTTGCTGAAGGTTAAGGTGGCTGTGGTAATTTCTTAAAATAAGACAATAACGTTTACCATATTTATTGACTCTTTCACAAACTATTTCTCTGTAACATACAATACTGTTTAATAGCACTTTATCCAGAGTAGAACTTCTTTCAATATTGGAGTCAATCTTCTCACAACCTACTATTTTATCAGTTTATGTAATATTCTAAATTATTAGTTGTCATTTCAACAGTCTTTATAGCATCATCACCAGGAGTAGATTCCATGTTAAGAAACCACTTTATTTGCTCATCCATAAGAAGCACCTTCTCGTCCATTAAAGTTTTATCATGAGATCGTAGCAGTTCAGTCACACTATCAGGCTCTACTTCTAATTCTAGCTCTCTTACTATTTTCACCACCTCTGTAGTTACTTCCTCCACTAAAGTCTTGAGCCCTTCATAATTATCCATAAGGATAAAATTGACTTCTTTCAAATGACTGTTAATGTTGATATTTTGATCTTTTCTTATAAATCACAAATGTCCTTAATGGAATCTAGAACCGTGGATAGTTTCCAAAAGGTTTGTAATTTACTTTGCACAGATCCCTCAGAGGAATCACTATGTGGTTCTTAAATGATAAGACTTGAAAGTCAAAATTACTCCTTGAGGGGATGCTGGGATGCCTCAGAGGGTTGAGCACTCACCTTCCAGCCATGGGATCTTGAGGATCGAGTCCCACCCTGGCCTGTGTGGACCCATGTGCTGAACTGGGGAGTGCTTCCCACGCAGGAGGCCCCTGGCCTGGTCCCTGCCCTGCGTGCCCCTGCACCCACCCGCCTATGGAATAAAACTATGTCATACCACTATGGAGACTGTTCTGAGTCCTCCCACTTCTCTCTGTCTTTCTGTCTCTCTCTGTCAAAACAATACAATAAATATTTTTTAAAAATTACTCTTGGGCTGCAGAATGGGTATTGTGTAAGTAGGCGTGAAAACAACATTAGTCTCCTTGTAAATATCAGAGCTCTTGGGTGACCAGGTATGTTCTCAATGAGCAGCAATCTTTTGAAAAAAAATATTTTTCTTTGGTGAATAGTTTTCAATAGTGAGCTTAAAATATGCAGTGGGTCGTGTTATAAACAGACGTGCTGTCATCCAACTTTTGTTCTATTTATAGGGCACAAAGAAAGTAGATTTAGCAAAATAATTAAGGGTTCTAGGATTTTCAGAATTGTGTCTACCCCCAAAATCTGAAAACTTTGGCCACAAAGATATATGTACCTCAATGTTCACTGCAGCATTATTCATGGTGACCAAGACATGGGAACAACCAAAACGTCCTTCATAGGTCACTAGATAAAGAAGATATGGTACATATACACAGTAGAATATTGCTCAACCATAAGGAAAGATGAAATACTGCCATTTGTGAAATTTTGCATGGATCTTGAGATGATCATGCTAAGCAAAATAAGTCAGACAGAAAAAGTCAAGAACCATGTGACTTCACTCATATATGGGATAGAAAACTGAAAGCAACAAAGAAATAAGACAAACAAGCAAAGAAACAAAAACTTAAAGACAAAGACAATAGGATAGTGGTTACTAAAGGATAAGGGATGAGAGGGGTGGCAGAGAAGAGCGGGGGTATCAAGTATATGTTGATGGAAGGAGAACCAACTCTCGGTGGTGAGCACATAACGCAACACATAAATGATGTATATAGAATTGTACACCTGAAGCCTATATAATTGTACGAACCAATGTCTCCCCAACAAATTTAATGATAAAATAAATTTAAAAGAATGGTAAATGAGCATTGGCTTCAAGTTAAAATCACCAGCCTCATTAGCCCCTAATAGACTCAGCCTATCCTTTGAAGATTTGAAGTCAGGCACTGACTACTCTTTTCCAAATGTAAAAGTCCTAAATGACATCTTCTTCCAATATAATGATGTTTCAGCTACATTGAAAATCTACTGTTTAGTGTAGCCACCTTCATTAATTATCCCAGCTAGATCTTCTGGTTTAGTTGTTAAGGCTTCTCCTTCAGTATCTGATGCTTCACCTGCACATTTGTGTTATGGAGGTGGCTTCTTTTCCTAAACCTCATCAACCAACCTCTGTTAGCTTCATACTTTTCCTCTGTAGTGTCCTCACTTCCTCAGCTTTCATAGAACTAAAGAGAGTTTAGGTCTTGCTCTGGATTAGGCTTTGGTTTAAGGGAATATTGTAGCTGGTTTAATCTATCCAGACCACTCAGACTGTCTCCGTATCAGCAATAAGGCTGTTCTAATTTTTGGTCATTTACATGATCTCTGGAGTAGCACTGCAAATTGTCTTCAAGAAGTTTTCCTTTTCAGTCACAACTTTGCTCACTGGCACAGGAGGCCTAACTTTTGATCCCTCTTAGCTCTTACACACCTTCCACTATGCTAAATCATTTCTAGCTTTTGATTTAAAGTGAGAGACATGCAACTTCTTCTTTCACTTGAACACTTTGATGCCAATGTAAGGTTATTAACTGACCTTGTTCAATATTAGTGTGTCTTGGGAAATAGGGAAGCCCAAGAAAAGCAAGGGAGGCAGGAAATGGCTGGTTGGTGGAGCAGTCAGAACACACACAACATTTATCAATTACATTTGTTGTCTTGTGTGGGTGCAGTTCTTAACACCCCAAAACAATTACAATAGTAACATTAAAGATGACTAATCACAGAATGAAAAGTTTGAAACATTGTGAAAATCACCAAAATGTGACATAGACACACAAAGTGAGCAAATGCTATTGAAAAAAATTATGTTGAAAGGTTTGCTTAATTCAGGGTTGCCACAAACCTTCAATCTGTAGGAGATGCAATATGTGCAAAGTGCAATAAAGCAAAGCACAATTAAACTAATATTTCTGTAGTTCATGTTTTTATCACTTGCTACCTGGACTGAACAAATGAGCTTTAAAGGGGTCTCACTCTTCATTCTCTGAAACTGTGTTTTCTCTTCTATTTAGTTATTCTTTCTTTTTTTTTAAAGGTACAGTGACAGATTGTTTAAAGATTTATTTTGATTTATTTTTTTATTTTTTTTGACAGAGAGAGAGAGATACAGAGACAGAGAGAACTGAACTAGGGGCACTCCCCAGCTCAGCATGTGGGTCCGCACGAACTGGGGCCGGGACCCGATCCCCGGTCCCTGGCGCCGCAAAGTGAGCACTCACCCCACTGAGCCATCCCAGCTCTCCCAATTTAGTTATTCTTAATCTTAACATTCAGGATCATTTTCAGGCTTAAAAGATATAATTTATGTGAAAATGTTTTCGAAAATTGCTAAGAATATTAGAAACTAAGACATTTTAATACAAAAATTGAGAGTATGCAAGAAAACAAATGAAGAGACTGGTTGACATGTTTTTATTAAAACAAATTCAAAGACTTACCATTTGGAGAAATTAGCATTATGATGAACAGTATAACAGGTGTCAAGTGGAATTCTCTAACAAAATAGAACTCATTATCTCTTGTTTTTAGTTCATCATTCAGGTCAATCTATTACAGCCTACTTTAATGTCAGAAAAAAAATAATAACATAGGCCCTGGGATATTCTAATTTCTTAATGCATTTAAACACTTAATTTTATCCATATTGTAGCATATTGAAAAAACTAACAATATCTTTTATTATTTTTTTAAAGATTAATTACTGTTTTTGACAGAGACAGAGAGAGACAGAGAGAAGAGGGAGGGCCCAGAGCAGTCATCAGTTTCAACATAGTTTCATTCTGCACTGGTGGGCAGGGGATGCGCAGGGTGGGAACCAGGCTGGGAGTCTCCACATGTGAGGCACATCCTCATTACCTGGGGGCCAAACCAGGGGCCTCCCATGTGGGAAGCTCACTCAGTGAGAATCAAACTGGGGCCATACCCCAGTTCAGCATATGGGTCCACATGAGCCGGGGCCAAGACTTGATCCTCAGACCCTAGCGCTAAGTGAGCACTTAACCCACTGAGCCATCCTGGCTTCCCATCTTTTTTTTTTTAACTCTTCTTAAAAATTTTTCTGTAGGTTAGGCAAGTATAATTAAGCACTACTTTCAATGTATTTTAGAAACTCTAACATGTAAAAGATTATGTAAACACTCTTGATAATAAAATACTAATCACAGGATTATAATAGATTTTTGTCACTCATATATCACCAAGGGCACAAAGAATTTCATGCAAAATTTAAAAATAGTTTATACTTTTAAATAATACATACTGTCTCTTAATAGTAAGATATGAGAGATTTTACTCTCTTGGATTTATGTGAAAATTGAACTTTGACCTATCAGTAACATTGGAAAATGCCACATTTTCTAAGTGATTGTGAGAACATCACATAAGCAGATATCAAGTGGAGGGGAAAATAATTAATTTAATTCTCTATTGAGGTACTTTTTAAGCCTGGTTGACACTGTTTTTGGCTTCACAATTATTTTTTACCTAATGTAATGTTTTGGTCCTTTCTCTCTGCAGAGAATTCTTTGACCAGGTCCCTGTCTCTCTGGTAAGAGAGAACCAACAGCCACAGTCAAAGCTCACTTGATGTTTTATATGTTGTTTTTCTTTGTAAAAAGACTTCAAGTATGGTTAGGCCTCACAGACAAATCAAATGTACTTGTCTTCCACATGAAGAATGCAATCTACACTAACATGTGGAAGAAAGTGGACACATCAACAAACTATAGAGAGTTAATTGTATTAACAGTTTCAATTATTGGAATACCATACTATGTAACAGACACTTGTTAAACAGTTTCAACTAGGCCTCATTTGATTCTCAAATTGTCCAGTAAACTACATATTATTAAGTCTATCTTCCAAATGAGAAAAGTGGGGCTCAGTTATAAATAGGAAAATTAGTATTTATACCAAGACCCCTACCCTACCAACAGTCAACCTGTATGTCTATTGCAGCCTGTATAAAGTTACAGTTTACATTAGTAATTGATTATATGTGATTAGAATTATTTTAACACAATTATTTTATTGATTTAGTGATTGACTAGACTTTAAAAACTTATATTAGAATAGCAAGGTAAGAGAACAAAGAAAGTCCAGTTACTATATACTTTTGTGAGCAGAACTCTGGAGTCATGCAACTTTCAGTCGGGTATATTGTTGAATATTTGTGAGGAAGAATGACTAACACACTGCTATTAAACTGCTGCTAGTTTCAAAGTGGAAATTTTAGGTTAGTTAATATTTGCAAAGCTGAGTATAACAATATTATTTTGAGCTGCTGAAATTAAATTCTACTAATTTTTCTTCATAAATTTGAGACATTATAAAAGGTGACTCACCAAAAAAATATCACCTGCCCCATGACACAAGGAATGAAAACATAAAAGGGATAAAATAAGTGAATCATTGAAGTCAAAGACAAGATTGTGTGTCAATTTTCCATGGAGTCAACCACCAGGAGTTTGGCCCAAGGCCTTTGCCTGTCTTCATGATGCTGATGGAAGATGCATCTGTTTACTGTTTTTCCCTGTACTTGCACCATTGACCATTATTGGTATATGTGATACTATAAAAGAACTTGAGGAAAGTAGGGTAGTTTCCCTATGTTAGTGGTTGTTATTGATGCTATTGTTATTGTTGTTTATAGACAGATTGTAGAAACTTGTAGAAGAGATATACTTAAGTATTTTATCTAATTAAAGACTTTTTTTTAATTAAAAGCTCTGAGAAAGCCAATTTGTTAGACATTAAGTGGCTCACAAGATTTAAGTTTCTTACAAATGCAACAAGCCATCTGGACACTTTGAAACTGATATTGCAGGAAAGAAATAAAGGCAAAGCTGAACTATTATTAAAGACATTCCATGTCTTCAGACATAAATTGCACATACATGTTGAGTAGAAAGTGACAATAGTCCATTCTTGTTTCTCCTTTATAAGAATGCCCTAATAGAATTTTGGATTTTGAAATGCAGAACTGGTTGGCAGAGATGATATCACTTCTAGGAAAATCCACAGATTTTTATAAGTGGTTCAGTTGCTTTTGCTGTCTCTGGAGCACAGGACTCCAAATGGCTCTGAAATATCATTACTCACCCCACCTATGGCTCAATGTCAGCGTATCTGCCTAGAGAAGAAATCATCTCTAGAATAGTAGTGTTGTGTGCCTTAATTCCAGAAGTTTCCTAAATGATCTGGCAATGTGGCCAAATATTGAATGAGTTTTAACGACAATTAACTTCAATGAAGTGTTCTCTTTTTAGCAAATCTTCAGTGATGTAAATTTGGAGTCACAGAGAAAATATATTTAAAACCCCCTCTAACCTCTGCAATTTCAAGAGCAAAACTCTAATAGGGTTATTTAAGTTTCAATGATTACTTTTAGGATTATACTGCTCATTCTGTGTAAAACATTACCAAACACTTTAGAATTTGCTTTTATATTTTTTCCCAATAATTCATATATTAAAGAATAGTCTACTCCTAATCATATAATTATAATCAAATAAGCATTTATATGTATTATATACACTTGGATCTCTTCTCTTAGCCCATTATTTGCAAAAAAGTTAAAGCTCGAGCATCTCTAGGATTCTGAGAGCTTCATCTTACTCCATCTTGCCTATATAACCCCAATGTGGTTATAACGTAACAATGGTCAAAAATCTTCAGAAGATATGTTCTCAGAATTTCTATCTTCAATAAACCAGTTGAATTCAGATGACCCAGTATGCATCTCTGCACTTTGTTGTTATAAATATATTTGCAATCAAGAGTAAAGCTAAAAGTAAAATAAATGTTAATGGTCTATACTCAAAAGGGGAACAGTTATTGAAGCCACTGATTCAGTCAACAGTGTCATTAACTATGGCAAGAGAGAGATGCACCTATTCTCATGATGAGATCAAGAATTTAGAAATGAAATATGTTATGGTTACTATAATTATCATTATTGTTTTTATATTTAAGAGCAATTTTACATATATTATCTCGTTTCAGTTTTTCCATATGCCCAGAGAGATGGGCCATATTGTTTACATTTTATAAAGGAAATCATCAGTCTTGGAGAGAGAATATGATTTACAAAGGTGAACAAATAATAGAGCTAAGATCAGAATTCCATTCTTCTTACCAATATCTTGGTGAGGTTGTTTTTAAGATTTATTTTTTATTTTTGACGGAGAGAGAGAGAGACAGAGAGACATAGAGAAGGAGGAGAGCCTAGAGCAGTCTCCGTAGTTGTGCATCAGTTTTCGACATGGTTTCATTCCACACAGGTGAGCAGGGCCAGGCCGGGGCCTTCCACATGACAGGCATGCTCCCTCAAGCTGGGGGCTGAATCGAGGGCCTCTAACATGGGAAGCTTGCCCTGGCAAGAAATGAACTGGGGCTACACTTCAGCTTAGCATGTGGTTCCAAAGGGGCAGGGGCCAGGACCAGGACTCGATCTCGAACCCCGAGGCTGCAAAGCAAGTGCTTAACCAGCTTCCCTTTGGTGAGATTTAGGAAGAATAAATAACTCTAACAAAGAATGAAATAGCTGTTCACTGCGTCACTTTGCCTAGTCAACCTACTTTGGTTGTGAAGACTCAAGCTCATGCAGTACCAGAATTCTAACTAGAGAGAAGATAACTTTTCTCTGATTGGCGATTATGTGCTTTGTTAACAAAGGTTGCACCACTCCTTGCCTTAGAAGTGTTTTGTAAATTTAAGGAGAAACTATAAAAATAACAAAGTAGCTTTATTAACACAAAATTGAAAACAGAAAAAGTGACATTACAAACCCATACATGAGTGCAAATGGAATAATGCAGATTGCAAAGATTTTCAAAGACTGAATCCTTTTCATTATCTCTCATGAATGTGATTTTTATTAAAATGCAAACATGGCTTCATGGGAACAATATTTTCTTCTCCTGGTTAATTAGCATGCCTTCAGCTGAACATTAAAGTCCATGTTTTTCACAGCATTAGACTCAGCTCTCAAACTATGTCTCAATATCACAGTGAATCTTTCAGAAAAAAAATATTTGAAATGTTTTGTTTTAGGAAGATAACAAATCTTGTAAATCATCCTAGTCACGGTGGAGAATATCTTGCACCTTAACAATTATCTCGTGGCTTCCAGTTCTCATTAATAAAATGAATTTTTGATAGCCATGCCTTCATAGATCTAGTTTCTCCTCTTTCACAGAAGGATCTGGTAACACACATTGCATAGAAACATTGAAAAATACCTGAAAGCCATTTAGAAGAATATTTTGTTGTAGTCACTGGGTTTGATTGCTGTCAAAACTTTTTTTTTTTAATTTGGTTCCCCACATCATGGTTTCACTAACTTGGTAATTTTCACTGCATACATGCACAACAGAGGTACATTTGCATCCAAACTTCCCTCCTACTCACAAAATCTTCTCAGACAGATTTTTAATGTTTTACTATTTTAGTTAAATTCATTATAGTTTTAGCCTCTAGGTAGTTGTTCATTGTTTTATTACTTTTCCACATTATTCCTCCTTACCATGCAGAACACATCAAACTTTTATTTTATAGTTGAGCTTCCAAAATTTTATCCAGTTTACCACTTCTTCTAATCTCTCCTGTTTTAGGACTATGTTCTATTTTATCATGTCAGCAATTTACTCCCCATCTGAATTAACACTGTTTTGTTCTTTGTGAAATAGTTATCATCCCCCTACAAAAACAAACAAACAAGAAAAAAACAAGGAAACAAAAAAAACATGATATGCTAAATTCTCCCAGTTTTCTTCAGAAAAAAATTGTTTTAATTTCCATAAAATATTTATTGATGAAAGCTGCAAAAAATACTAGTAACAATGTGGCTTATGTAGTTAAGTTTTTCTAACTACAATGTTGTTGTTTTTTTAATGAAATATCAATTTCTTGATTTTGTACCCTGCTGTTCTAATTGTTGGATATTAACAGTATTTAAAAATTGATAAAACATTGCAGTCATTCAGGAAGTAAAACTTCAAATTAAAAACATGGTCACTTTGAGAATACTAATGTTTGGAAAAAATTATGCATAAATAAAATGAAATGTATCTCTTTTCATAAATCTTGACCAATGAGAAGTATGGAATTATATTTCTAAGTGGCCTGTGAATTACCTAATAAAGTACAGATGTAAAGTAAATACAACACCATGAAGCCAAAAGTAAATTAAATGATCAAGGTTTGCTGAACTCTCTTCCCCTGAAAGAAGATTCAGGAATACAGAACTGAAGTAGACAATTTTGACCAGAAAGGTATGGGCTGGAGAAATCTAATCTTGTTTTCTGTCCATTCTGTTTCATGAAACTCTCAAGCTTCACACTTTTTATATGACGAACAGACCACAAAATAAGCCACTGCCATTTATGAGCATCCCGGCACACTGAGGGAGGAACTCGTTCCCCCCACTCTCAATTACTCTCTGAGGTTCCAATGGGCATGGGAGTGGGACATAACTGAGAAAGCAAGTTTTGTAGTAACAATGGAACCAGAGAAGCTTTTATCTGATATGCCACTCTGGATCTCAGTTTTTCCGAAAACACTGGACTCATTCTAAAGATTCAACAATTTAAAGATAAAGATAAAGATATTCCAGTTGGAAAAGAGGAATCTATCTGGTCTCATTAGCTCTAATTGCTAATCACCTTTATCACATATTAATGGGATTCTACTGTGTTCTAGATGCTGTGTGGGCCCTGAGGGTTCTGTGGAAAACAGAACAATATCATTGCTCTTCTAAAGTCAAAATCATAGTAAATAACAGAGCCAATAAACAACAGAAAAGTTAATATGTACAATCTTAGAAAATGTTAAGTTCTACAAAGAATATATGGAAGGGTAATAGGATAACAAGTGGACTTGAATGGAAGATGGAAGGAATTAGATAACAGAAAGTGGCCAGCAAAGCCCACTCTATGCAGGAAACATGGAGCTTATATCTGATTAATTGGAAGGCAGCAGCCATGGGCAAATCCTGGGGTACAGTTCCAAGTGGATGACACAGACACTGAAATGAGGCCAAATAAATGCTATGGTGTTGACTATCTGTTCTATGAAGTAGTTCATCAAACATACTACTAATTTAACATACAAAACACACACACACACACACACACACACACACACACCTGTTACGTTTTAATTTTAAAATCCACAGAAGACACAGAAACTGCCTGAATTTAAAATACACCAAATCCCTTATTACTAATACTTTCTTCCTTTCTGTTGGATTTCCACAATTTAATATACAAAAAATACCTCTTTGTGACTTTCAAGGAGTTCACTGACAACTTCAGAAAAATTACCTTGTCTTGGGCTGACTGGTGAAAAGGGGGTGGTTATGGTTTCTTCCTCTTGAACCATAAACACCTGTGTTCTCTTCTAATCTGGAGCTTCTGCGGTCTTCAACTGTCTTAACTCATAGCATCCATCTCTGCTTGACAGGTATAAATGTTGAATGTCAGCATCAAGGGCTTCTAGACAAAATAATTTATTATTTTGCTAACTTAAGAGGGCTTATAAACTTGAAAAAAAATTGAAGATAAAACATATCACATCAAAAGTTTAAATGGACTCCAAGTTAACTTTTTAAGTTAAAAATAGTTTCAAGTACTTAATATGAAAGCTTTTAAATTTCTAATTGTGGAAAATCATTCAAAAGTCACTTTTTTACAAAGCATGAATAACTACAATGCCAACAATGAACTGGCATATTAAACAGAAAAGGGTGACTTCTATAAGATCTTAAAGTCTAAGGATGACAATATTTGCAAACAAAATGGCCTGGAAACATATTATTCCTATAGTCAATAGTTTTGGTTGCTTTTTGTAAAGATTATCTTTTGAGAAATAGCATAGACTAAGTAGTAAAGGGATGAAAGTGTGAATAAATTTTTCTATTTTTACCCAAAAGCAGAGAAAAGGAAATAGATGTCACACAGATAAAAAGAAAAGATACTCTGAGAAACCTATGTAACATAGTGTTTTCCCTCTCTTTTTCTCATATGAGTATATTTCAATCTTTAATCTCAGGTACATATATGTAAAAAGAACTAATGCTTCCAAATTTGGCATATGGTAAGTACTTGGTAAATATTTACTGAAACACTGGAGGGAGGAAGACACTCAATATATAGTGCATGCATTTGAAACTGTGCATTGAAATCAACAGGATTCAGTAATACCCTGTGCCCCAATGGTTTACCCTCCAAATTGAGAAGACAGTCATCAGATGGGCATCAAAATATGAATTTTATATTTAGTAAGAATGAATGTATAACATGTCTCAGCTCTGTTGCCAGCATGAAATATAAACCTGGGACTTAGCCATGGGCCTCTGGTCCATAGTACAAAGCTTCTTGAGCCAGCTGGGTAAATAATTAATTATTGCCTGTCTCTCAATGCTGAGCCACAGAGCAGGTACTGACATAGATAAAGCTGGAGTTGTTTCTAGAAGGCAAGCTCTAGGCCAGGCCCTTATTTTTTACCCTACGTGGAAAATAGCAACAGAATTTAGCCAACGTGTAGGTCAAAAAGGTAAGACAAACCTGCTTAATAGGAAATGGGGAATGTCATTCTACCAACATATTACTCCAATTGGGTGTATCCACCCTACTCACATGGGAGGAATTAAGTAAAAATAAAGAATTTAAAAGTGGTCTCATGGACACACTGAGGCTAAAGATATGTGTGTGCACACTACTGACTACTTTACCAAGGAGCCCCTTACCTCTTATCTTATTTAAAAAAAAAAAATGAGGGTGGAGAGAAAGAAGAGTATTATTTCTCAAGTTAAGCTCACAGGAATTCTGCAGGTAAAGGGGTAAGTATATTTTGTTTTTGATCTACTTTGGAGAAATGATTCTTACATTAAATATATTTCAAATGACTCTTAACCTAATGGAACGATAAACAAACAGAAATATTTGAATAGACACACCGCTGAATAAAAGATATAAAGGAGAAAAAAGAAAACCTGAAAAGATGTTGAATATCAGTAATCATTAGGAACATACAAATTATAAAGTGATTAGATAACTCTATACACACTAGAATGACTAAAATTTAAAAACAGAAAGGGTAGAGGATGCAAGATGGCAGAGTAGATAAACACTGTGCTTGCTCTTTCTGTGACCACATTAAAACTACAACTAGATTATAAAACAATCAACCATCCGAAGTCTAGCTGAATAGAAGTCCTATAACTAAGAATATAAAAAAGAAGCCATATCAAGACTAGTAAGAGACACAGAGATACAGATCAGGCTGGCCTTCCACCTCTGCTTGACAGTTGAGAATTGTGAGGGCTATCACAGCTGTGACGGTCCCTCACCCCCAGAGAAGTGAGGGAATCCAGCCCCACATTGGGATCCCAGCTAGAAGTACTCGTGCCAAAAGAAGCAACTCCCACAACATCTGGCTGTGAAAAAGGGGGGATTCTGACAGTCCAGGTAAGACAGAAAGCTTTAGGAAACCCATATCTCTTCTGTAAGGATCCACACAAATTCACTCACTCACAGGAAGTCAACCTGGGCTGTGGCAGAGAGATAGTTACTCAAGAGGTGTCAGCCACATACAGAAAAGGACTGAATTGTGTAGCTTTATAGCGAGGAGTGAAGGGACAGTTGCAATTTTCTTTGTGCATAATCATCCTCCTGTGCTGCTGGTAGGTGGGTACCATCTTTCCTGTGTAAAATCCTCCTCCACATGGCCAAATCGCAATCTGCATGGGCTTGATGGGTTCCATTTGTTTCACCCTTGTGACTCCCTGGGACCTTACCCCACCCAACTCACGCAACACTAGAGGCACTTTTTCAACCAGCAGCCCAGACTACCTAGGTTGTACTAGTTTTTGGAAAGCTCTTATGGGGTTGTGACCCCCAGGTAAGTGGCCACCAGTCTTGGTGTGCTCTGAGACTTTTGTTGAGTAGCTCCAGGGTAAGTACTGGCACAAAGTCAGAATCTACATTAATCTGGTAAACACCACTCCTCTCATCCTGGTGACTCCCTGAGTTCCCACCTTGTCGATCTTGTATATCACATGAGACTCTATCAGAGGCTGAGCCTTACAGAATCTGGCAGGTGGCAGCAGTCCTCAGGGTACCCTGGACTTTAGGTAGAGCTATACCAGGCCTGATAATGGTGGTGGCCATTCTTGGCTCACAGTGTGGTCTCTACCATATGCCTCCAGGTCTAGCACAGGGAAAAACCAATTGTGGATCACTTGTAGCACTTACCAAATAGTCCCTGGCCAAGTTCTGGCAGTAACCTAGGCCTGCACTGAAGCCCCTTACAGGAGGCCCCAGAACCAACATACTTGGAAGTCGGCTTCAAACTACAGCAGAGCTTAACCCAATTAGCCTCACAAGTGGCATACCCAAAGGACATTCTCAGTAGGCAGCAAAGCCCACTGGGCCAAATCCTGATTCAAGAGGTAAGTCCCCTGAAAAGCAACCCTTAAACTATGGATATGGCCAAATCCCATAGCCAGTCAGCATGAGGGTCAGTCTCACCCACTGGCATGCCAACAACAATCAAGGCTCAATTACAACAGGAGAGCACACACAACACACACAAAGGATGGTCTTGGAACACCAGGTGCACATGACCAGAGAGACTATGCCAGTGGGCCCCACAGGGTACACACTACTAAAGGCCACAGACAAGACTGTGAGACTTGGCAGATCTATCTACTACATAGAAACAAACACAGAGAGAAATACAAAATGAGGAAACAAAGAAATATTTCCCAAATAAAAGAACAAAAGTAAACTCCAGAAAAAGACTTAAATAAAACGGAGGCAAGCAACCAATGAGTTACAGAGTTCAAAACCATGGTTATAAAGATGCTCAAGGAAAGTAGTGAGAACTTAAACAAAAAGATAGCAAGCATAAAAAATAATGTAGTGGGAAGCTGGGATGGCTCAGTGGGCTAAGTGCTCGCTTTTCAGCCCTGGGGACTGAGAATCTAATCCCAGTCTTGTCTATGCAAACTCATAAGCTGAACTGGGGTGTGCTTCCCATGAAGGAGGTTTTCAGTTTGGTTCTTGCCCCTTGGTTCGGCCCCTGGCTCAAGGGGGTGTGGCTTCCACATGGGAGGCCCCCAGTCCAGTTCCCACCCTACGTGAAACAAACCATGTCAAAATCTGATGACATACAACAAGGGAGATTACTCTGGGCCCTCTCCCTTCTCTCTGTCTGACTCTGTCTCTTTCTGTCTCTGTAAAAAACAATAAAGTAAATCTCAAAAAAATAAATAAATAAAAATGACATAGCAAGCATCAACATAAGACATAGAAACCATAAAAAAAAAACCAGTCAGAAATGAAGAATACAATAACTGAAATAAAGAATATACTCCAAGCAAACACTAGCAGATGACATGAGGCAGAGGACTGAATAGCAACATGAAAGACAAGATAGATGAAACCACCTGATAGGAACAGCAAAATAAATAAATACATAAATATGTACATAAATAAATAAATACAACAGTTTAAGAGACCACATCAAGAATAAATACATTTCTATCACCTGAGTACCAGAAGGACAATATAGAAAGCAAAAATTGAGAACCTATTCAGTAATGACTGAAAACTTTCCTAATCTGGCACAGGAAATAGACATACAAGCCCAGGAAGCACATAATGTCACAAACAAAACTCGAACAGGTCCACACCAAGACATAAAATAATTAGGCTGACCAAATGTACCATTTTAAATAGGAAAGAAAACAATGATACTATCCCATTTCAAACAGTATGGGTGGCCACCCTACTGACATCTTGAGTTTGGCCAAGTGAGATTAGGCTGACCATATGTACTGTTTGAAATGGACCAGTACCATTATCTCCTGTTTCATTTAAAATAGTATGTCTGTTCAGCCTATTTATAATTAAAATGGCAAAAGCAAAAGGCAAAAAAGAATCATAAAAGCAGCAACAGAAAGGCAACTAGTTATTTATATAACCTCTTTCATTAAGTTCAACTGATTTATCAACAAAAACATTGCAGGCCAGAATAAATTGGCATGAAATATCTAAAGCAGGGATTCCCAACCCTGTGCCCGTGGGCACCATGGCACCCGCGGCCCGATTTGTGTGCGCCCGCCATTATTTGACTGCATCAGAAGTTTTTCATAAACACTAAGTAAAACTATAGTTTATTTTTATACATTTGTTAGAATTTTAAAATATTGTTTGAGTATCTACACAGGTTTATTATATTCGTTGGTATGTTTGCGATATCGAATGTATAAGTTTTTCCCTAGCTTTCGCCTTTGTACATGTCGCGTCTTGTGTAGCCGCTGCACTCTTTAAACTCTCCTCCACCAACCGGGAGACGCCAAGTTGCCATTTGGATTGTGGTTGCTGGACTGATCGGGTCGTGACGGTTAGCTAGGATCACAGTGTTTTGATATATTCGATTTTAAATGAACTAAAAGCGAGGTAGGTAATCTATTATTATGGTGGCAATTTGATATGATATTGTAGTTCTATAACTATTTTTATTTTTATTTTTTTAGTCCT